>OY740716.1:99600022-99794722 GCA_963513945.1 Hydrotaea diabolus | reverse complement strand
ACTTGTTTTCAGTTATAATATTTACAACGATGCTAGATCTCTTATATGAATAAAATCAGACTCCTGGCATCTGATGGCAAAATTTTCTTTAAGTCTTGTCAATCTATCATTTACTAACTACACTTTGGCAACTTCGTGGAGACATGTTGTTGAGTAATGTCTAGGAAGCTTTAAAATCATTTTCAAAACTTTATTTTGGGCTATTTGAAGCTTCTTAACATGAGTTGAAGCCACATTGCTCCATGAAGGACATCCATACAAAAGAACAGCTTGAAAAACTGACTTATAAATAAACATTTTGTTTTTTCTTTTTAAAAGAGAGTTTCTATTGAATAGGGGATATAAGAGTCGTATTAAATGCTTTATTTTATCTATGACATATGATATATGGTCCTTGCCGAGGTATTTAACTTTATGTTCCCAATTGTTTTTCTTCTTCTGGTAAAATAGATCACTTTAGTTTTTTCCGCATTCACAAATATTTTCCATTTGCATAAATATGTTAGGAGGATTTCCGCTGCTTCTTCTAGTTTGGTTATAATGTCTGCAGCAAGAGTGCCGGGGCAGATAATTACAGTATCGTCTGCCGAAACTGTAGTTTCGCAGCTATGCAGTGGAGAGATGTCCGCTGTAAAAATGTTGTAGAGGACTGGCGAGAGGCATGATCCTTGGGGACATCCATCATCTATCGATCTTCTATTAGATTGGTTTCCACACGTATACACCCTGAATGTGCGATCTGTCAGAAAGGACTTTATAAAAAGGATTATATATGTTGGAAAGTTGAAATTAAGCATATTAAAAATTAGGGCGTCATGCCCTATGGAATCGAATGCTGCTTTGATGTCAAGTATCATCATACCTGTAGATTGACCATCATAAAAGTTGTTTTGCACTATTTGTCTGATTCGTATACGAGGGCGGTTCGGAAACTTCTTAGCCTAGCACAAAAAGCGCGGTATAAACAGAAAAAAGTTAAGTGTTTTGGAACTTCCATCTCTGCTATGAACACATGTTAAATTTTGTTTCGATCTGGCAACTCCTTCATATAGAAACAGGTGTTCACAAAAGACGCATCCGCGATTTTTTTACAATGGAAAAATTAGAAATGCGTGGTGTCATTAAATATTTACATAAAAAAGGTTTATCGGGACAAGAAATTCATAATGGTGAATGTGTTAGGTAAAGTGCTCTTTTATATGCAACAGTAGAAAATTGGGTTGCTGAATTTAAACGTGGTCGTACAAGCATTGAAGATGAGCCACGTAGTGGACGTCCAAAAACAGCAACAACAACAGAAATTGTAGCCAAAGTGCATGATATGGTATTAAATGGTCAACGAATAAGTGCGTGAAATAGCTAATATCATGGGCATCTTAAATGATCGAGTCCATTTAATTTTGCATGAAGAACTACAGATGAAAAAGGTTTCTGCAAGATGAGTGCCGGACTTGTTAACAGTCGACCAAAAACGCATAAGAATGGACATTTTTCAAGCTTGTTTGGATCGTTTTCAGCGAAATAAAATGGATTTTAAGCGTCGTTTCATAACTGTTGATGAGACATGGATCCACCACTATACTACAGAGACAAAAGAACAATCCAAACAATGGACTGAAGCTGGAGGAAGTGCACCAAAGAAGGCAAAAACAATTCAATCGGCTGGTAAGGTGATGGCAACGGTTTTTTGGGACTTCAAAGGTATTTTATTGATTGACTATCTGAAAAAGGGTAAAACAATAAATTCAGAGTACTATTGCAACCTTTTAGATTAATTAAATGTACAAATTCGAGAAAAACGTCCTGGCTTACAACACAAAAAAATAATTTTTCATCAAGACAACGCACCAGCGCACAAGAGTGTTTTAACGAATTAACAACGAATTAAAGTACGAGTTGCTTGACCACCCACCTTATTCTCCTGATTTAGCTCCCAGTGACTTTTACCTGTTCCCAAATCTAAAAAAAATCATTGCTGGCAAGCGTTTTACATCAAATAAAGATGCAATTACAGTTGTTTACCACTATTTTGAAGACCTTGAGGAAAACTTTTTTAATCAAGGGATAGAATTGCTAGATAAGCGTTGGAGTAAGCGTATTGAAGTTTCAGGAGATTATATTGAAAATTTTTGAAAAACTAACTATTCTCTTTCATTGATAGGCTAAGAACTTTCCAAACCGCCATCGTAATTGGATGGACGGTATTATGTTGTTTACGACAGCCATACTGTTTTTTTGGGAGAATATTGTTTTCTTCAATAAATATATTAAGCTCGTCTTTAATAACTTTTTCTAGCAGTTTTCCTAACGAGGATAATAAGCTGGTAGGACGATATGAGCTTGGATATTCAGAGGGCTTATTTAATTGGTATTATTTTCGATTCCTTCCAAACTCTAGGAAAATATGAAAGACGAAGACAAGCATTTATTATTGTAGTGAGATATTTTACAGCTTTCTTTGGCATTGCTTTAATCCATCTATTATCTATACTGTTCCTGGGCAGATAGCTAATTTATTTTCCTTATTAACTTTTACAGGTTATATTCATCCAATTCTATAATTAATTGGGAGTATGACCCAATTAGTCAGTTTTCTTGCAGAAGAAATAGCATTTTTCGATTTGCAGCAAAATACTTAGTGGAGACATAAATACTGTTACACAAGTTTTATGCTGTAAAATAAAAAGTACTGAATGTTTTTGGACCAAATATTTTTTATTATTGATATACACCCATACCTCGCTTTGCGACGATAATTGGTTCCCAAAAAATTCGTCGCAATCAAAACGTCGCAATTCGAGAAAACCTTTTGTATGGAATTGCACTGAAATATTAAAGATACGTTCCAATTCTAAATCAAATCCATTATTTTACCAAAAACAAAGTCATTTTTAGTTTTTTATAAAATTATTTAATATTATAAAAAATGAAGACTTAAAAATTAAAGGAATTATTAAAATAAAAATGTACTTATTTCAATAGTTTTATTTTTAATTAAAGAAAACAAATTCATTAAAATTAAAAAACAGCAATTCAAACAACAAAAATTCATTAAAACTAAAAAAATTGAAAATGAATATATATATATATATATATATATATATATATATATATATATATATATATATATATATATATATATATATATATATATATATATATATATATATATATATATATATATATATATATATATATATATATATATATATATATATATATATATATATATATATATATATATATATATATATATATATATATAGTTGCCTATTGCCCAAACAATTGCAAGTAGTTATTTTTCTGTCGTAGAATAGTTTTGTCGTGGTCATTCAACGTTCAGCTTGCATATGCAATTATTGGGTGTTCGCTTTGAGAAATGACAGCATCTAATGCGTGGTCGCTAGTGTCTATTGCTAATTTATAATCCTTTCACCAATCTGGGTATTTTAGTATGGGTGGATTTGTGAGGATGGCTTTTAGTTTTTCAAATGCGTCTATGTATTGGGAGTCATTGACATTAACTTTTGAATTTTTCTTTAAATATTTAGTAAGGTTGTATGCGATTTTTGCATAGTCTCTTACGAACTTTCGGTAATATTCAGTTATACCAATAAAAGATTTTATTTGTTTTTGGGTCGTGGGAAGTTTAAGTTTCTGAATTGATTCAACTTTGATTGAATTTGGTTTTATACCTTCAGGAGTGGGAGTATGACCCAATTAGTCAGTTTTCTTGCAGAAGAAAATTCATTTATCGATTTGCAGCATCAAGTTATGTTCTCGCAACTTCGCAAATACTTAGTAGGGTCATAAATACTGTTACACACGTTTAATGCTGTAAAATAAAAAGTACTGAATGTTTTTGGACCAAATATTTTTTAATATATTAATTGATTTATATTGTATCCAAAATTAATCTACTTATTCGAAATGTCCGCCGTTTACCTTTACACACGCCTTAAGTCGCACTGGCCAATCGTCAATAGCTGCACGAACCTCGTCAATTGGAAAATTGGCCACAGCTCGAACCAAAGCAGTCTTAAGAGATCCAATGTTGGGGTAAGCCTTGTCCTCTAACACCGTCCACAATTTGTAATCCAATGGGTTCAAATCTGGACTGCCTGCGGGCCATTCATCAGAGGAAATGAACGCTGCCAAATTGTTTCGAAGCCAGGCCTAGGACGTTTTAGCTTTATGGTCCGGCGCAGAATGCTGCTGGAAAGTCCATGGCTCGTTTTGGAACAGGGAATTGTTTCACAACAGCTTCCAAAACGGTTTCTTGGTGAACTATGGCCAATGTTTTCACAATTTGATCGCAGAAATGCAGGTCAGTAACCCCATCGTAAGAGACACCCCACTAAGCCATGACTGAAGCTGGGTGATGACCCTTTCCACCCTTGGGATCCGTTCAGATGCTTCCTGAGATGACCGCGCATACACTCTATCATTTGGCTTGTTAAATTTTTTCTGAACGGTAACAATTTTTTCATCGGTGAACAAAATTTTTCTGTGCAAGTTATCAATCAGCCTGCTTCTCCAAAGACATTTGCATTTTTCAATCCTATTTTTTTTTTAAAGCTGCAGTAAATGTCCGGTACCTCGTTTGAAAGCCCCAAGTCCCAAGTCTTTTTTAATGATTCGACTCATGGAGTTTTGCGTGATATTCACCTCACGGGTCATGATTTTCTGTTTTCCGAGCGGATTCCTGTGAATTCTTGGTTTAACGGCTTTGATGACATGCGGTGTCCGACAGAGCGTGGGCGGCCCGACCGGTGGCGGTCTTTTACACCTCCTCTTTTACATGGCCTCAAACAGTTTTATCCATCGGTAGACGAACATGCGGTTTATCCCTAGTTTTAAAAATATCGCTTTTTTCATTTCACACTTGAAAAGCGCTATTACAGCGATAAGGTTCTTATTATCTGACCACTCCATGATGAAAGTTGAAATAATTTTAAAATCCAGTTACAGACTAACGCTATTGAGGTAAGCTTTCAAAACCCATATGATATTAACGGGGTATGTTCAGTTCTACTATTGAAATGGGTGTGTTCAATGTTGAACAGTATCTATGTATGTCCCTACTAAGTATATTCCTGATGTTGTCAATTTGCTCTTTAATACAAGTGCTAAAAATCAGTATGTCGTCGAGATAAACGACACAGATCTTATTAATATATTCACGTAGTACTGAGTTAATCAACCTTTGGAGCGGGGAGGGTGCGTTCTATAGTTCGAACGGCATTCGAAAAAATTCGTAGTGACCGAAAGGAGTCCACAAAGCGGTTTTTCGTTGATCTTCGTCTTCTATTAGAATTTGATGAAATCCATTTGTCAAGTCTAAGGTTGAAAAATATTTGGCTTTTCCTAATTTGTCCAGTATATTTTCTATATGTGACAGCGCATAGAGGAAGGGACCTAAGGATAAAAAAAATCATTTTTCACTTTTTGTTTTTTTTTGATGTGGACAACATCTGAGCATCAAATGAGACCGATCCCATGCCCCAAAAGTGTTCCCTCCCAGAGATATGCGCGTTTTATGAAAGTGCAGTCGACGATTCTACAGCAAAAATACACGCATTTAAATCTTTAAAATGGCTCTCCTGAACAAAACTGGTTTTTACCCTTAGATCTCTTTCTATTTTGCGCGTCACATATTGGGAATAGGAAATTAATTTGTCGCTGACACTTATCTCATTAAGTTAACGATAATCGATAACTATACAAAATTTTCGTTTACCTGAGTTATCAAGTTTTGTGGGCACTATCCAAATTGTTGAGTTACGAGTATAAGGGAAATTGCTTTCCTTAATGATGTTTTGATCTAACATTTCACTGAATTGCCTTTTTATTTCTTCATCATGTATATCTTCGGATACCTATAGATTTTCGTATAGATTGGATTATCAGTCTAGGTTATAATGTTGTACATATATTTAAATTCATGTGTATAGGAAAGTTGTTGACCTTCTTGATAAAAAAATGTCTGAATTTTCTTCTAAAATTAATTTGAGATGTTTTTTCCTCCTTATTCATATCGTTTCTATATAATTTTCTGCATTTTTCTGCAATTTTCACTGATGTTAGTTGCTTCTAATGTGTGCATTTTTCTGTTTTGTATGGACTAGCATGGAGAAATTTTATTCTATTGTTATTTATCTCAATGTATTTTTCTACAAGATTAATTCTTTCCTGTAGTGGTTGTAAATTATTTTGTCCAATTAGTCCGTCAATTTTTTTATTTTTAAATTCTGTTAACTTCAATCGCATTAAAAAAATATTTCTGAACTCCTTCGGGGCTTTGGTAATAGTTTCACTGCCTACTTTTGTACGACCTGACAGAGAATTGAATTAAATTGGGTTTTTGAGCAGAATTCTTTTGTATTTAGGTAGACAACCTTTGTTTAGAAGAGTCGTTGTCGAGCCTGTATTAAACATTTTATTTTGAAAATATCCACCGAGACTTGAAAATACCTCTCGTTAAAGAGGCAATTCAAAAAATCAATATAAAGCACAAAGAGAAGCTCGAACGTCATGATAACATACTTGCTAGACAATTATTGTGCAGTCCCAGCTCTTTAAGACTTCGGAGAAACGAACGCCGTGTTTTCTAATCTTCATCCGTAACAGTAATCGCGAACACACGCGCCCGAAAGACTGTGTAGAATCCTTTTCTACGTCACATGGCTTAAACGCTCTTATACGTGATCTTTAAAACAGTCAATATCAATCGCGGACGAACACTCAAAAAAGACTGTGTAGAATCCTTTATTCTACGTCACGTGGCTTAGATGCTCTCATACGTGATCCTTAAAACAGTCAACGCGAAAAACCTACAAAACCCAAATTACGTCGTCCACTCTGCTATTCTAGAGTTATCCGTTATACTTACATAACTAGAGTTCTTCACTCTACATAATATCGCGAACACTTTGTAAATGACTGTAAGGGTCCCCTGGACCTTTATCACGAGGTTTAAGCCAAACCAGGTTTAAAATTCTCAGACATGTGATCCATACCAGTTATATACTATTTTGACCAAATTAATTAAAATTCCTGCCAATTAGCAGAGATCCACATTACAAGAAATCCATACTAGGATTCATTATTGAATTATACTTAAGATTCGTATACTTATTGTTAGGCTCCATTGGAGCAGATTCAATAATTCAAATAAAGCTTATATAAAAAAAAAAAAAAAAAAAATTATCTCAATGTATTTTTCTACAAGATTAATTCTTTCCTATAGTGGTTGTAAATTATTTTGTCCAATTAGTCCGTCAATTTTTTTTTATTTTTAAATTCTGTTAACTTCAATCGCATTAAAAAAATATTTCTGAACTCCTTCGGGGCTTTGGTAATAGTTTCACTGTCTACTTTTGTACGACCTGACAGAGAATTGAATTAAATTGGGTTTTTGAGCAGAATTCTTTTGTATTTAGGTAGACAACCTTTGTTTAGGAGAGTCGTTGTCGAGCCTGTATTAAACATTTTATTTTATATATATATATATATATATATATATATATATATATATATATATATATATATATATATATATGTATATATATATATATATATATATATATATATATATATATATATATATATATATATATATATATATATATATATATATATATATATATAAAATAAAATGTTTAATACAGGCTCGACAACGACTCTCCTAAACAAAGGTTGTCTACCTAAATACAAAAGAATTCTGCTCAAAAACCCAATTTAATTCAATTCTCTGTCAGGTCGTACAAAAGTAGACAGTGAAACTATTACCAAAGCCCCGAAGGAGTTCAGAAATATTTTTTTAATGCGATTGAAGTTAACAGAATTTAAAAATAAAAAAAAATTGACGGACTAATTGGACAAAATAATTTACAACCACTATAGGAAAGAATTAATCTTGTAGAAAAATACATTGAGATAATTTTTTTTTTTTTTTTTTATATAAGCTTTATTTGAATTATTGAATCTGCTCCAATGGAGCCTAACAATAAGTATACGAATCTTAAGTATAATTCAATAATGAATCCTAGTATGGATTTCTTGTAATGTGGATCTCTGCTAATTGGCAGGAATTTTAATTAATTTGGTCAAAATAGTATATAACTGGTATGGATCACATGTCTGAGAATTTTAAACCTGGTTTGGCTTAAACCTCGTGATAAAGGTCCAGGGGACCCTTACAGTCATTTACAAAGTGTTCGCGATATTATGTAGAGTGAAGAACTCTAGTTATGTAAGTATAACGGATAACTCTAGAATAGCAGAGTGGACGACGTAATTTGAGTTTTGTAGGTTTTTCGCGTTGACTGTTTTAAGGATCACGTATGAGAGCATCTAAGCCACGTGACGTAGAATAAAGGATTCTACACAGTCTTTTTTGAGTGTTCGTCCGCGATTGATATTGACTGTTTTAAAGATCACGTATAAGAGCGTTTAAGCCACGTGACGTAGAAAAGGATTCTACACAGTCTTTCGGGCGCGTGTGTTCGCGATTACTGTTACGGATGAAGATTAGAAAACACGGCGTTCGTTTCTCCGAAGTCTTAAAGAGCTGGGACTGCACAATAATTGTCTAGCAAGTATGTTATCATGACGTTCGAGCTTCTCTTTGTGCTTTATATTGATTTTTTGAATTGCCTCTTTAACGAGAGGTATTTTCAAGTCTCGGTGGATATTTTCATTCCTCATATACCAAGGGGCACCGGTTATAAGCCGCAATGTCTTCGATTGGACTCTTTGGATTTTGTCGAGATTGCTCGAGCTTGCTTTGCCCCATAGCTGGGCACCATATAACCAGATAGGTTTGATTGCACTGTTGTATAGCAGGACCTTATATTCAAGGCTTAGTTTTGAGTTCGCGTTTAGGAGCCAGTGAAGTTGATGGACCTTAAGTTTCAGTTGAGTTTTCTTGGCTTCGATATGACTTCTCCAGGTGAGTCGGCGATCCAGGTAAATTCCAAGGTATGAAACATGATCAGATTGAGAAAAAGGGATATTGTTTAATTTCAATGTCGGACAAGTGCTAAAATTCAGTGTGAAAGTTACCTGTGTGCATTTAGCCTCATTGACTTTTATTCTCCAGTCAGAGAGCCAAGATTCTACTCGTCTGAGATGTACACCTAGATTCATAGATGCAATATCCTGCTTTTTATGTGTGGCCATTATAGCGGTATCATCGGCAAAAGTGGATGTTAGCACGTTTGGGCTGGTAGGAATATCTGCGGTAAACAGAACGTAAAGGATAGGCCCCATGACGCTTCCCTGGGGAACACCTGCTAGTATTTCGCGGTCATCGGTGACGTGTTGTCCACATTTGACTCTGAATCTGCGGTTTTCTAAGTAAGACTCAAGAATTCGATGCGTATTTGCCGGTAAGTATTTGCAAATTTTGTAGGTCAAGCCAAAGTGCCAGACTTTGTCAAATGCTTGAGCAACATCCAGGAATACTGCAATACAGCAATATTCTCGCCGTTCAAATGATTTTTCAATTGCTTGGGTCAGACGGTTTACTTGTTCGATAGTGCTGTGACCTTCGCGAAAACCAAACTGATGGTCTGGTATTATGTTATTTGACACGAGAAACGGTTTTATTTTCGATAAAAGAACTTTTTCAAATAGTTTGGATAAGCAGGGAAGCAAACTGATCGGCCTGTACGAGGAAGGTATTGATTTGTCCTTTCCTGGCTTTAAAATCATTTGAATCAGAGAAATTTTCCACACTTTAGGAAAGTAACCATGTCTCAAAATAGAGTTAAATAATTTTGCCAGGAACTTCACAGCAATATAGGGAAGTTCCAAGATCATTTTAGGCGTGATAAGATCATATCCAGGTGCTTTACCTGGATTCACGGTTTCTTTAATGACATTCAGAACTTCATTCGCGTTAGTAAACAATGGAATTACGGCAGACATTTTATCAACAGGTGGAAGGCTGTCGCTACTTGCAGGATTTGGGCGAAATACCTGTGACAGATGGTTTGCAAAAACATTGGCCTTTTCCTCTTCTGATATTGCCCACTTGCCATTTGCGTCGCGTATTGGAAATTGCGTTTCGGTGGGCATACTAGTATTTCTTAATGTTTTCCATAATGAGAATTTGGTTGAAGCAGTCGGAGTTAAACTTGCAATGAAACTAGCCTGCTGTCTACTGTCTTCTTTTCTAAGTGCGCTTTGCAACCTTTTAGTAGCTTCAGTCAGTCTTAGTCGTGCCGCTGGTGACCTATTTCGCTGCCATTCGCGACGGAACCTCCTTTTTTCACTTACAAGGTGCTCTATTTCCCGGTTAGTGTAAGTATTCAAACTATTTGTCGCTTTTATTTGTCTGTGTGTAGCGTGAATGGCCGCCTGTTCCAGGATTACGTTCAAGTTGGATACGTTGTTATCGATCTCATCCGCGTTAGAAATTAGATGATTCGAATCTAAATGACTACTAATGTACTTCCTGTATTTTAACCAGTTAGTTGTGTATGAAGTAAGCCTTAGTGGGTCATCTACAAGTACTGTCTTCCCGTGAAGAAGAAATATAACTGGCGAGTGATCTGACGATAAGTCAGTACAGGTACTAGCAGATAAGTTAGATTTACTAACTCCTCTTATTATACCGAAGTCTATCAAGTCAGGCTTTTTGTTAATATCAGAAGGCCAATATGTAGGTTGACTGGGAGATATAAAGTCCAATTTATTTTGACGTCGCATTAGACATTTATACAGCTGGTTTCCCCTAGGGTTTGCTAAACGGGATCCCCAGTGCGTATGTTTGGCATTGTAGTCACCAGCAGCAATAAAGTTGTGTCCGAGACCATTGAAGAAGTTCAGAAGTATATCTTCTGATATCGCGAACCGCGGGGGGAAATATATTGCTGAAATGGTAAGAAAACTACCTTGAATCTGGATACGAATTGTTGTCGCTTGAAGGTAGTTTTGTGAGACTCCTTCAGCGACTTCATGTTTCATTCGTTTACGTATTAGGATACCAGTGCCCCCATGAGCCTTACCGTCGGGGTGGTGAGTACCATAAAATCTAAAATTAGGTATCTGAAAATTGTATTTGTCTGTGAGATGAGTTTCTGATAGTAGCATTATATCAATATTCTGCCGATCTAGGTACTCGGTCAGTTCGTGTCTATGTTGGTTCACACCGTTTGCGTTCCATGTACATATCTTAAGAGGGCCTATTTTTTGGTAAGTAGAGTTTGAATTAACTGATTCTGGTTTCGCATGAATTCTTGCATCATTGATTGCATAGTTGACATGAACATGTTTATACTCTGTACCAGTTGTTGAATCATTGATTCAGAGTTACCATGTTGTTGCACTGGGGCATTAGGTGTATGCGCCCTTAGAACATTCGCGTATGCTATACCGTTTGTAATACCGTTTCCGTTGCTAGAGTAAACTGGAGTCTGTTGGATGTCGATTATAGGATTCGGCGCGTTTCGGTTAGAAATGAGTTTACGCTTCTCTTCTAGTTTATGCTTAAGTTCTTTGTAAACCCTACAACCTCTGTAATTTGCGGTATGTTGTTCCCCGCAATTACTGCACTTTTTCTGTTCCTGCGTTTTAACTTTGCAGACGGACGATTGGTGTAGATCACCACATACAACACAAACGGTTGGCAAAGCGCAGTATGATTTTGTGTGTCCATACTCTTGACAATTTTGGCATTGAACGGGACCATTTCTTTTGTGGGGTTCTTCGACCGTAATTCTTCTATATAACAAATATTGAAGTTTGTATATAGGATGAACTTCATTTTTCTTTAGTTTCCGCGAGTCAGGTTGAAGTTCGAACTTGAACATTGGTTGGGGAACCTTTTTATTGTTAAGAACGTTCACCACGGAGTGAACGTTAAAATTCTCTTTTTCCAGTGCTCGTTTTACTTCATCTGGTCCTACAAATGATTCTATGCCTTTTAAGATTACCGCGATACCCTTACTACTCTTAAGACGATACGTGTAAAAATTTTTATTTCTATCGTTAAAATAACTAGAAATAGCGCGAAAGCCGTTTTCGGTGTATGCCTGAATTTTTGTCTCGTTAATGTTCCCTTTCTTTATTGGCACTATGTGAAAGCCACCACTACCAACAACTTGGGCAATAATATTTACTAGCTCATTTGAGCTACTACGTAGGTATATTGGGGGCGGCCTTGGAGTTGCGGCATTTGCCGAGGAAGAAGATTGAGGTTCTTCTTCGCTCAGCAATGCAAACCGGTTCTTACCCATGACGGACGTTGTTGGCTCTTCACCGTTCACAGTTTTGCAACTTTTTTTGTTAGAGTTGCCTTTGGCTGGGCTGGATTTACGCTTTATAGTAATGTAGCGATCCATGCCTGTCTGTACCGCCTTTAATGGTTTGTCGTTGTTTTCGTGTGATATTTCTGTGTTCGCTGTGTTTCCACCTTCTTTGTTATTACTGTTGTTGCTAGCACTGCCTGGTGAGAGAGTTTGTCTTAGTGGCGCTACCTCTCTCATTCCATTGTTTACATCTGCATTTATCGCGAAGTATGCATTCCGCGAACTTACACTGCAGAAAGAGTGTATGCGTTGTTCCAACTCTTGAGTGAGACGATGGCTCATCAAGCTGTGGGTTTGTTTAGCTGTGTGTGTGCCTTTTTTAATTTTGGTTGTTTTGTTACACTTATTCTAACACAACTGGGGTTGTTGTTCAACTTAAAAATTTTATTTTGTCAAAAAACTGTTTGAATTCCTTACAAGTTAATACTTATAATGAATTCAAACAATTTTAGATAATTATTTTCCCGACAATTGAGTTTATTTTTGCACTTTCCCTGCTTATTTTATTTTATTAGAATTAATTTCCGAGAGGAGTTCTTTTAACGACCGTTCTCTTCGAGCGCGGAGAGCGAAAATCAGATATAAATAACAATAGAATAAAATTTCTCCATGCTAGTCCATACAAAACAGAAAAATGCACACATTTGAAGCAACTAACATCAGTGAAAATTATGCAGAAAAAGTATATAGAAACGATATGAATAAGGAGGAAAAAACATCTCAAATTAATTTTAGAAGAAAATTCAGACATTTATTATCAAGAAGGTCAACAACTTTCCTATACACATGAATTTAAATATATGTACAACATTATAACCTAGACTGATAATCCAATCTATACGAAAATCTATAGGTATCCGAAGATATACATGATGAAGAAATAAAAAGGCAATTCAGTGAAATGTTAGATCAAAACATCATTAAGGAAAGCAATTTCCCTTATACTCGTAACTCAACAATTTGGATAGTGCCCACAAAACTTGATAACTCAGGTAAACGAAAATTTTGGATAGTTATCGATTATCGTTAACTTAATGAGATAAGTGTCAGCGACAAATTAATTGCCTATTCCCAATATGTGACGCGCAAAATAGAAAGAGATCTAAGGGTAAAAACCAGTTTTGTTCAGGAGAGCCATTTTAAAGATTTAAATACGTGTATCTTTGGTGTAGAATCGTCGACTGCACTTTCATAAAACGCGCATATCTCTGGGAGGGAACACTTTTGGGGCATGGGATCGGTCTCATTTGATGCTCAGATGTTGTCCACATCAAAAAAAAACAAAAAGTGAAAAATGATTTTTTTTTATCCTTAGGTCCCTTCCTCTATGCGCTGTCACATATAGAAAATATACTGGACAAATTAGGAAAAGCCAAATATTTTTCAACCTTAGACTTGACAAATGGATTTCATCAAATTCTAATAGAAGACGAAGATCAATGAAAAACCGCTTTGTCGACTCCTTTCGGTCACTACGATTTTTTTCGAATGCCGTTCGAACTATAGAACGCACCCTCCCCGCTCCAAAGGTTGATTAACTCAGTACTACGTGAATATATTAATAAGATCTGTGTCGTTTATCTCGACGACATACTGATTTTTAGCACTTGTATTAAAGAGCAAATTGACAACATCAGGAATATACTTAGTAGGGACATACATAGATACTGTTCAACATTGAACACACCCATTTCAATAGTAGAACTGAACATACCCCGTTAATGTCATATGGGTTTTGAAAGCTTACCTCAATAGCGTTAGTCTGTAACTGGATTTTAAAATTATTTCAACTTTCATCATGGAGTGGTCAGATAATAAGAATCTTATCGCTGTAATAGCGCTTTTCAAGTGTGAAATGAAAAAAGCGATATTTTTAAAACTAGGGATAAACCGCATGTTCGTCTACCGATGGATAAAACCGTTTGAGGCCATGTAAAAGAGGAGGTGTAAAAGACCGCCACCGGTCGGGCAGCCCACGCTCTGTCGAACACCGCATGTCATCAAAGCCGTTAAACCAAGAATTCACAGGAATCCGCTCGGAAAACAGAAAATCATGACCCGTGAGATGAATATCACGCAAAACTCCATGAGTCGAATCATTAAAAAAGACTTGGGACTTGGGGCTTTCAAACGAGGTACCGGACATTTACTGCAGCTTTAAAAAAAATAGGATTGAAAAATGCAAATGTCTTTGGAGAAGCAGGCTGATTGATAACTTGCACAGAAAAATTTTGTTCACCGATGAAAAAATTGTTACCGTTCAGAAAAAATTTAACAAGCCAAATGATAGAGTGTATGCGCGGTCATCTCAGGAAGCATCTGAACGGATCCCAAGGGTGGAAAGGGTCATCACCCAGCTTCAGTCATGGCTTAGTGGGGTGTCTCTTACGATGGGGTTACTGACCTGCATTTCTGCGATCAAATTGTGAAAACATTGGCCATAGTTCACCAAGAAACCGTTTTGGAAGCTGTTGTGAAGCCTATTAACAATTCCCTGTTCCAAAACGAGCCATGGACTTTCCAGCAGCATTCTGCGCCGGACCATAAGGCTAAAACGTCCTAGGCCTGGCTTCGAAACAATTTGGCAGCGTTCATTTCCTCTGATGAATGGCCCGCAGGCAGTCCAGATTTGAACCCATTGGATTACAAATTGTGGACGGTGTTAGAGGACAAGGCTTACCCCAACATTGGATCTCTTAAGACTGCTTTGGTTCGAGCTGTGGCCAATTTTCCAATTGACGAGGTTCGTGCAGCTATTGACGATTGGCCAGTGCGACTTAAGGCGTGTGTAAAGGCAAACAGCGGACATTTCGAATAAGTAGATTAATTTTGGATACAATATAAATCAATTAATATATTAAAAAATATTTGGTCCAAAAACATTCAGTACTTTTTATTTTACAGCATAAAACGTGTGTAACAGTATTTATGACCCTACTAAGTATTTGCGAAGTTGCGAGAACATAACTTGATGCTGCAAATCGATAAATGAATTTTCTTCTGCAAGAAAACTGACTAATTGGGTCATACTCCCACTCCTGAAGGTATAAAACCAAATTCAATCAAAGTTGAATCAATTCAGAAACTTAAACTTCCCACGACCCAAAAACAAATAAAATCTTTTATTGGTATAACTGAATATTACCGAAAGTTCGTAAGAGACTATGCAAAAATCGCATACAACCTTACTAAATATTTAAAGAAAAATTCAAAAGTTAATGTCAATGACTCCCAATACATAGACGCATTTGAAAAACTAAAAGCCATCCTCACAAATCCACCCATACTAAAATACCCAGATTGGTCAAAGGATTATAAATTAGCAATAGACACTAGCGACCACGCATTAGGTGCTGTCATTTCTCAAAGCGAACACCCAATAATTGCATATGCAAGCTGAACGTTGAATGACCACGACAAAACTATTCTACGACAGAAAAATAACTACTTGCAATTGTTTGGGCAATAGGCAACTTTCGACCATATATAGGGTGATTCATCTAGAGTTATTTTTTTAGAACAAAAAATAATATTAAAATTCAAATCAAGTGTGGAATCTTTATTGGTAATTTGAAAATAACTACCATCAAATTTTGGCAACTGTATTATGGAAATGAGCGTTCGGTGAGAAACGGGAAGATCCGCCGTTTTCGACCAGTGACGAGGCCCATTTCTGACTCAACGGGCTGAAGATCAACAAGAAGAGGTTCAAGAGGTGCTATTATACCCAGACAAAACCACGGTTTGGTGCGGTTTATAAGCCGATCATCGGTGCATATTTTTTCAAAAATAATGATGGCCGGAACGTAACCCTGAATGGTGCTCGCTATCGCGCCATGATGTCGACCTTTATGCTACCTGAAATTGAAGCCCGTAATTTTGACGACACTTGGTTTCAACAGGACGGTGCCACTTGCCATACAGCTGCTCAAACAATGGATCTTTTGAGAGGTCATTTCGAAAAGCAGCTAGTTTCACGTTTTGGACATGTGAGTTGGCCGCCTAGATCGAGTGATATCACACCTTTAGATATTTTTCTTTGGGGTTACGTAATGTCCAAAGTCTATGCGGACAAACCAGCTACGATTCAGGTTTTTAGAAGCCAACATTACGCGTGCCATTAAAGCCATACCAGTCGAAATGCAGTCAACATTTGAAGGAAATTATATTCAAAAAATAAATGCCATATAACGTCCTCTTAAATTACCAATAAAGATTTCACACTTGATTTGTATTTGTATACTTTTTTTGTTCTGAAAAAATATCTCTAGATGGATCACCCTATATATGGTAAACAATTCGATCTAGCAACAGACCATCAACCATTAGTGTGGCTACATACGAAAACAAAAGGTAAAGATATAAACTAAAACTAGGCGATTATATTTTTAAAATCAAATACGTTAAAGGAAAATAAAATAAAGTAGCGGATTTCATAAGCAGAATAGACAACACAATCGAAGAAATATTAGCTATAGAATTTCAGCACAGCCGCAACTATTTATTCACAAGAATCAGAGCAAAATGATCATTTTCAAATTTTAGCAACAGTAGTCAAAAGATTCAAAACTCAAATCGTATTATCAGATCATAAAACAGAAAACCTCAAATTGGTTAACAACAATAACAAACTTTTCATTAGCACATAAGATATCGAAACCAACTATATGTCAGACCTATTTCGTCAACACATTACCCACGAACGCATATACATTTTGACCGAACTATCTGAACACCTTTACAATAAAGTACAGTTAAGACTTATACTTATGGAACTTTTTGGCACAAACATAAAATTCGTTACATGTAGTTTCATGGCAAGATACATTGGCAACGGAAAAGACTTATACAAACAAACGGCTTAAAAACAAAACTATTCTACAAAAATCTAAAGCATTTCTTACAAAAATATGAGGGTGATTCTAAGATTATGGGCCAATTTCGGCATTCGATTTTTTTTCAGAACTTAATATTTAATTTAATAAGACTGTTGACGAAAAAACTGTTAGATGTGCACCCACTTCATGTATTAGATCATGTATAAGATTGCTTTGGTAATTTGAATTTTAGCGAATATTAGGTTTAACAGGGGAATATTGTGTATTATCAAGGAAAGAAAATTAACATCCATAAAAATATAAATTGAATAAAAAATTATAATCATTAATAGCAACAAAATTAATTGAATACTATTTTTTACTATGGACTGGTTTTATTAAAAAAAATTACAACCAGGGTAATGATATTTGAACACTTTAGTAGGAATTTTTTTGAAGATATATAAAGATTTATTGTAAAGTATAGTAAATAATAATGTATAATGTATTTTATTTTTCCGGCTTGAAACAACCAAAAACAGCAAAATGGCCCATAATCTCAGAATCAACCATATTAACAATTGTGCCATTTGCAACAGAGCAAAATAGAGCAGGTCACCAATTATACCTAAGTTTGCAATCACAGAAACCCCTTCAGATTCAAATGAAATAGTTCACATGGACATTTATACAAATAAGAAACATAGTTTCATTACTTTCATCGATAAATTTTCTAAATACGCTATGGCACTGCATTTAGTAGGCAGGAACTGCAAAACAGTAGTAGAAAAATCAGAATGTACTTTTCTCTTAGAAACATACCAAGGAAATTCGTCACATACAATGAATTTAACTCAATACACATTAAAAGACTTCCTTAGGCAGATTACACAGCACATTATCCGAAAAATTTAGAACTTTAGAAGCACAAAACTCCGATTTGTCAACTAAAGAAAGAATTTTTAAAAGCATTGAATGGTACAATAATTCCATACATTTAGCCACCAGGAAACGACCTAAAAAAACATTATATTCAACAGATTGAAAGCAGCGAAAGACAAAATCATTACAAATTAGAATGAAAATAGAGAAGACATAACACAAATCGTTCAAGCAGGATACATGAAAAATTACAAAGCCTTAAGACATAAATACGAACCAAGATACAGAAAACTTTCCCTAGAAAACATACACCCTTTCAATATTAAACGAAACACTAAATTTTCAGATCAATTGGATACCACTATCCCTAACCTTAATGATGTTGCTTCTACCAGTAATGGGAATACTAACATGGGTACGTGGAAATAAAATTCGACGAAGTACAGCTTAAAACCAATTACACAATCATCTACATATCATCGATTTAGAAGAAATTTAAAACACCATAGAAAACATTGAAACAAGTATAGATCAAATGGAATTGTTGTCAACAATTTTTACAATCAGAATTAAATAGAGCAAAAGTAAGAGGGCTAGCCAACAATGTAGGTACAGGTTTAAAGTGGATAGCTGGCACAATGGATGACGAAGATAGATCCAACATAGAAAATCATCTCCAAAATAAAGACCAAAAGAACCACAACCTAATTGAAGGATTTAACCAAAACATTCTCAAAAATAATAATTTTAATAAAACTATTAAAATCTTAAAAAACAAAGAAGATGACAGATCTAAGTTTTCAGATAAAATTAATACCATCGATAAAGATAACAAAATCTTATCTCAAACTATGTACGTAGACACCCTTCTAAAAATTAAAATTCTATCAGATCAAATTGAACACATTCAAAATAATATAATGGCGGCTTAACAAAACATGAAGATCACTAATATGTTCACAATGCATAAAATTGAATTGAATTAAATAGAGCAAAAGTAAGAGGGCTAGCCAACAATGCAGGTACAGGTTTAAAGTTGATAGCTGGCACAATGGATGACGAAGATAGGTCCAACATAAAAAATCATCTCCAAAATAAAGACCAAAACAACCACAATCTAATTGAAGGATTTAACCAAAACATTCTCAAAAATAATAATTTTAATAAAACTATTAAAATCTTAAAAAACAAAGAAGATGACAGATCTAAGTTTTCAGATAAAATTAATACCATCGATAAAGATAACAAAATCTTATCTCAAACTATGTACGTAGACACCCTTCTAAAAATTAAAATTCTATCAGATCAAATTGAACACATTCAAAATGGCTGCTTAACTAAACATGAAGATCACTTATATGTTCACAATGCATGAAATTGAATCTCTCGACATACATTTTTTTAAACTTCAATCTACCAAATTAATTGTAGCAAAATACAAAGAAAATCAAATTTTGTTTATCCTTAAAGTTCATAAAAAATAGTAATTTCAAAGAGATCATATACGATATTACACCAATAAAAGAAAAAAAACCATTTCGAAATTGATTTCAAAGCACACCAAATAGTATACTATAATAATGCTACATACCAATACAGCAAAACAAATGATGTATAAGTAAACTTACTTAAGAAATCAAACCTTTGTATGCTTAATAGTAATCTATGCACAAAAATAAAAAATACCAAAGAAGAAATAATCGAAATGGAACCACGATTAATATGTGCAAAAAATCTAAATAATACAAAACTATCAAGCAATTGCGACGATAGAAATATTACACTCACAAATGATCACTTGATAACGTTCAGTAATTGTGAAATACAAATAAATGAATTAACACTTAATAATTATGATAGATCATTTAAGGATCATTTTATCAAAACTCCCGATATATTTTTTAATAAGAGCATAACAACACTTACCTTTGGCGAAATAGTCCTTAAGGAATTCGATAATATACAGCAAATTTAAAAACTAAAGAACCATAAAACAATACATTATTGTTTTATAATTTGAAACAGTACCATCATACTTTTAATAATTATCATAATAATAATTGCTGCAATTTGTATTAAAAAAAAAATTGCTAAAATTAAAACTAAAATTCAGGAGAATTTTCAAGGAAAGGAGGAGTTACGTCAATTACATCCAGACACCAACACAAACAAATACAATAACAACAAAACCCCCACTTCAAATTAATGTCCAAGAGTAACAAGAAACCCTAATAATTGTGCAAAGAAAATCAAAGCACTAAGTAAAACAAAGTATAACTCAATTTTAATTCCTCTGTTGAATCAATTCTTTAGTGAGCTCTTAACTCAAAATATTTCGAAACACACCAGAAAGAAACAAACCTGCTGAATCAGCATACTTATGCATGTTTGTAGTAGTCTGTATTTTTAAGTATTTCGACTCTGCCGGTATGCTTGCAACGGCAAAAGCGAAGATAGATATTAAGAAAATCAAAATTGTATTGTATTCAATTTTAAAACAAAGCCGCAGCACTACTCTTATTGAAGATAAATAATCAAACCAAAGTTTGATCAAATTGTGTCTTTTTAAATTCTCGTTTCGGCCCAACAAACTACGAAACTGGTGCAGTCGCGAAAATTAAATTCTCAAGAATTTAATATAAACCTATCAGTAGTTTTCAGAAGAAAAATACAAAATTATTACTGCGAATCCTACGGGACCCTCCAATAATAAATTAAAAAAAAAACGATGTGAAAAATAAAAACAAAAAATTAAACAAATAAAATAAATCAAACACAAAAAAAGAAATAAACAGTCTGAAAAAATAACATAGACACCGACAAGAAAAGTAAAACATACTTTGGTCTAGAAACATTACAAAACATGCAAGTGCTGAAAATGTTCAACTGAGCACATCGAGAAAACAAGCAGACAATGCAGCAGCAGGAACATATGTACCAACTACACTAGGGGACCAACAGCTGCCTCTATCAGAAGCGTTAACAGAGGCTCCCAAAATTCAAGAGTTGAGAGGCGACAAATCCTAAGATTTCACCTCATGCATAAACGAAGTGGAGCTGTTTGCTAGCTTATTCAACGGCTCCAACATGGAGCAGTATTTTTTTCAACGATACGTTTTAAAAAAAATACAATGGGAAGCAGCCAATGTTATCAGGACAATAAACAACCCGGTATGGTCGCAGATCAAACAAGAACTTCTGAAGGACTTCGGAATACGGGAATCCTACCATCAACTCTTCCATAGGGCACTTAATGTGCGAAACAGTAATGTAAGACAATCTTTTACATACTTAAGAAATATTTTAGATAAGCTAATAATAGGTACTACCAGGATTTATCCAAACCCATCAAATTTTTACCAAGTGTAAATGAAGCACTTATTTTAAAGACTTTTCTTCCAAATATTCCACCACTCTATCCACCATAATATATAGCAGAAATATAAAAATTCTCAGGGATGCCTATTATTGTCTAGAATAATGTGGGTTAATAACAGACTCTAGCATATTCAAAAACACACAAAATAATCACTATAGTACGCAGAATACTAATCCTAACCCTAACGACACCACACAAAGAACTCATAATAACACACAAAATACAAACGTTACCACTTATCAAAATAATACAGGGAAAAGCTCCGGACAACACCGCCAAAACAATTCAGAAATATCCAGACAAAACAGAATCCCACAGTACAATACAAACACAAATCATAATCAAAACAACTCAACTTCACGTAGGACTGGTTCATTTCAAAGTACAAATCAAGTCTGGGAACCAATGGAAGTAGACCATCTACAAGAAAACATAAAAACAGAAGAATAAACAGCCAATGATGTACATTTTCAATCGGCAACGTCGAGTTTGGACTACCCATAATAGAAATAACAATAGGGGAGAGTAAAATAAAATGTTTAATAGATACAGGCTCGACAACGACTCTCCTAAACAAAAGTTGTCTACCTAAATACGAAAGAATTCTGCTTAAAAACCCAATTTTATTCAATTCTCTGTCAGGTCGTACAAAAGTAGACAGTGAAACTGTTACCGAAACCCCGAAGGAATTCAGAAAATATTGTTTAATGCGATTGAAGTTAACAGAAGTTAAAACTAAAAAATTTAACGGACTAATTGGAAAAAATAATTTACAACCACTACAGGCAAATAAAATACTTTGAGATAAATAACAATAGAATAAAATTTCTCCATGCTAGTCCATACAAAACAGAAAAAATGCACACATTAGAAGCAACTAACATCAGTGAAAATTGCAGAAAAATGCAGAAAATTATATAGAAACGATATGAATAAGGAGGAAAAATATCTCAAATTAATTTTAGAAGAAAATTCAGACATTTTTTTATTAAGAAGGTCAACAACTTTCCTATACACATGAAATTAAATATAAGTACAACATTATAACCTAGACTGATAAACCAATCTATACGAAAATCTATAGGTATCCGAAGATACATGATGAAGAAATAAAAAGGCAAATCAGTGAAATGTTAGATCAAAACATCATTAAGGAAAGCAATTCCCCTTATAACTCACCAATTTGGATAGTGCACAAAAAACTTGATAACTCAGGCAAACGAAAATTTCGGATAGTTATCGATTATCGTAAACTTAATGAGATAAGTGTCAGCGACAAATTAATTCCCTATTCCCAAAATGTGACGCGCAAAATAGAAAGGGACCTAAGGGTAAAAACCAGTTTTGTTCAGGAGAGCCATTTTAAAGATTTAAATACGTGTATCTATGGTGTAGAATCGTCGACTTCACTTTCATAAAACGCGGGAGGGAACACTTTTGGAGCATGGGATCGGTCTCATTCGATGCTCAGATGTTGTCCACATCAAAAAAAAAGATAAAGTGAAAATTGATTTTTTTACCCTTAGGTCCCTTTCTCTATGCGCTGTCACATATAGAAAATATACTGGACAAATTAGGAATGCCAATTATTTTTCAACCAATGTGCATTTCTCAATATGCATTATTCGTCGTGCGTTCGTCTTCCTTCTCCCCCTCCCTTTTCCATTCCATTTCGTGTAGTACAGTTGGCTCTCTTCTTTCTTTGTCGCTGTCCGTCTAATGCTTAAGGCATAACACTAAGCATTTGATGGGATCAACAGCGGCAAAGGGGGTAAGATCGGCAACTGCATTTGCACGCTGACACTTGTTTTGTTCTCTGGTTGGCGTAATGGTAAAGACATTTAAAATCCATTTTGCCAACATACGAGGGTTGTGTGCAAATTTTTTCGCTGTGTTTTCTCACATTCATTTTCATAGGCCTGATGTTCTAGCTCTTAGTGAGACTCAGGTCCGTGAGGATTCTGATCCACAGGATTTTCACGTTCCTGGGTACCACACCCTATCTCTTTTTATTTCCCACAGAGGTCTTGTGGTATATGTACGTAATGACATAGTGTTTCAGAGCCAGCAACACTTGAACTCACAAAATCCAGAATTTAACTCCCTTTGGGTTAAGTTCAGGATTGGAACACACGTACTACATTTTGGGTTTATTTATAGAAGTCCAAACTCGGAAAGGGAGGCTTCCCTTAACGGCTTTGACGCCCTTTCCGATTCAATATCGAAAGTTTTGGAGAGTTATCCGGACAGTGAAATTGTCGTTGCTGGAGATTTCAATGTCCATAATTCCGCCTGGCTTTCACATTCGAGCCATACAACTCCGGAGGGCCAATACGCCGAGCTCTTCGCCGTGCAAAATGACTTGACGCAACTAGTGAATGAACCGACACATATTCCGTGTGTAGATGGGCACCAACATAACATTATTGACCTTTACTTAACTTCGCACCCTGAAAAGTACGAAGTTAATGTACTTGCACCTCTTAGTAACTACGATCACTGTATTGTTTCAGCATCCTTTCCGTATTCCGCTCTTCGTGTCGCTTCGATACCAGCCCCAAAGCGGACAGTATTTGTCTACGAAAAGGCACGTTGGGATGAGCTCAACCACTTTTCCAGCATTTCAATTGGAAACTTTGCTTTCTTGATAACGACGTAAATGCTGCGGCTGAAATGATCCAAAACATAATTTTATCTGGTATAAAGACTTTTGTTCCAAATAAAATTATGTCGGCTAAACCAGCCAAAAACAGTTGGTTTAACCAGGCATGCAGGGATGATGTCAGATCAAAGGAGGAAGCGTTCAGAAATTGGCGTTTGAACAAAAACTCCATTACTGAACTGCTGCGAAAACAGGCAAGAGCTTCGTGTGCTAGAGTGCTTAGGCGTGAAAAATTTCTGCACGAACAACGTCTACGTACAAAGGTTCTTACTTCTCCCAGAGGAAGTAAGAGCTTTTGGTCGTTTGTAAGAAGAGTAAAGGATAGTTCTTCATCTATCCCAACTCTTGTTAAAGACGACCAGGCATTCACTGACCCGGTTGATAAAGCTAACCTTTTGGCTGAAATATTTGCAGGAAATTCTTCCTTGCCGGAAAGCCACTCCCCGCGATCGAAAACGTATCAAGTTCCATGCTCAGATATTTTTTCGAACGCGTGCAGTTAAAAGGGTTCTTGCGAACCTCGATGTAAATAAATCCCCGGGCCCGGATGGTATCTCTGCACTTGTCCTATGTAAGTGCTCGTCGACGCTAGCCCGTCCATTACGCAACCTTTTCAACCTTGCTTACCGTGCAGGAGTTTTCCCAGCGTATTGGAAGGTTGCGAACGTCCAGCCGATCCCTAAAAAGGGTGAAGCCAATAATCCTGCGAATTACCGGCCAATTGCGATTTGCTCTGCACTCCCCAAGATAATGGAGAGCATGGTAAACCACCATCTTGTGAGGTATTTAGAGACCAACGACTTGCTGAGTGTCTCGACAGTATGGCTTCCGTAGAAACCGCTCTACGGGAGACCTGTTGGCGTTCTTGTCGGAGCGTTGGAGTCGGTCTATCCACCAGTTTGGTGAGAGTAAGGTCGTGGCTCTAGATATCTCCAAGGCCTTTGATAGAGTCTGGCACGGTGCACTCATATCAAAGCTGATCGCTTTTGGTGTCGGTAATACGTTTGCTCGGTTTATATCGAGCTTTCTTAGAGATCGCACTATTAGAGTTGTTGTAGATGGGTTCTCATCCAACACACATAGGCTGACCGCACTTAAGTGCATAGGCTTTTTAAAGCGGTGCAAGAAATATTTCACTCCTTCTGATCTTTTCAATATCTTTACAACTTACATCAGGCCAAAGATGGAATACAACTCCCATATATGGGCAGGTGCTCCAAAATCATCCTTGGAGCTACTTGACCGTGTTCAAAGGAGAGCGATGGTGCTGATAGGTGACAGTAGGGTATACAACTCTATTGTTTCCCTTGAGCATCGTCGGAATGTGGGTTGCGTTACGCTGTTCTATCGTTACTTTCATGGTGTGTGTTCATCAGACATCCGTCGCCTTATTCCTGACGTGAGGATGTTCGGCAGGGATACGCGACTTTCTAGGAATTCACACCCGTTTGTTATCGATTTGCCAGTTGACCGCACTATACACTACAGATCAAATTCGTTTTTCGCTCGTACAGTCCGTATGTGGAATCGACTTCCGGCGAATGTATTTCCCACTAATTGCGACATCCAGAAGTTCAAGGAAAGCGTCAACAAACATTACTCCCTCTTTCCCCCCTCCGATCTATTAATTTCCACTCGCCAACGCAATGCACCGCATGTATAGGGGGCATCCCCTGAGTGTTGGTTATTAAAAAAAAAAAAAAATGGACTTGGCAAAAAGATTTCATCAAATTCTAATGGAAGACGAAGATCAACGAAAAACCGCTTTCTCGACTCCTTTCGGTCACTACGAATTTCTTCGAATGCAGTTCGAACTAAAGAACGCACTCTCCACGCTCCAAAGGTTGATTAACTCAGTACTACGTGAATATATTAATAAGATCTGTGTCGTTTATCTCGACGACATACTGATTTCTAGCACTAGTATTAAAGAGCACATTGACAGCACCAGGAATATACTTAGTAGGGACATATATATTGTTCAACATTGAACACACTCATTTCAATAGTAGAACTGAACATACCCCGTTAATGTCATATGGGTTTTGAAAGCTTTCCTCAATAGCGTTAGTCTGTAACGCTCTGTCGAACACCGCATGTCATCAAAGCCGTTAAACCAAGAATTCACAGAAATCCGCTCGAAAACAGAAAATCATGGCCCGTGAGATGAATATCACGCAAAACTCCATGAGTCGAATCATTAAAAAAGACTTGGGGCTTTCAAACGAGGTACCGGACATTTATTGACTGCAGCTTTAGAAAAAATAGGATTGAAAAATTCAAATGTCTTTGGTGAAGCACGCTGATAACTTGCACAGAAAAATTGTATTCACCGATGAAAAAATTTTAACCGTTCAGGAAAAATTTAACAAGCCAAATGCTAGAGTGTATGCGCGGTCATCTAAGGAAGCATCTGAACTGATCCCAAGGGTGGAAAAGGGTCGTCACCCAGCTTCAGTCACGGCTTAGTGGGGTGTCTCTTCCGACGGGGTTACTGACCTGCATTTATGCGATCAAATTGTCAAGACATCGGCCAAAGTTCACCAAGAAACTGTTTAGGAAGCTGTTGTGAGGCCTATTAACAATTCCCTGTTCCAAATGGACTTTCCAGCAGCATTCTGCGCCGGCCCATAGGGCTAAAACGTCCTAGGTCTGGCTTCAATTTTGCCAGCGTTCATTTCCTCTGAGAAATGGCCCTCAGGCAGTCCAGATTTGAACTCATTGGATTACAAATTGTGGACGGTTTTAGAGGACAAGGTTTGTCACAAAAGATACTCCAACATTGGATCTCTTAAGACTGCTTTGGTTCGAGCTGTGGCCAATTTTCCAATTGACGAGGTTCGTGCAGCTATTGACGATTGGCCAGTGTGACTTAAGGCGTGTGTAAAGACACAAGGCGGACATTTCGAATAAGTAGATTAATTTTGAATACAATATACATCAATTAATATATTAAAAAATATTTGGTCCAAAAACATTCAGACCTTTTTTTTGCAGCATGAAACGTGTGTAACAGTATTTATGTCCCTACTACGAGTAAGTATTTGCGAAGTTGCGAGAACATAAGTTGATGCTGCAAATCGATAAATGTAACTTCTTCTGCAAGAAAACTGACTAATTGGGTCATACTCCCACTCCTGAAGGTATAAAACCTAATTCAACCATAGTTGAATCAATTCAGAAACTTAAACTTCCCAAGACCAAAAAACAAATAAAATCTTTTATTGGCATAACTGGATATTATCGAAAGTTCGCTAGAGACTATGCAAAAATCGCATACATCCTTACTAAATATTTAAAGAAAAACTCAAAAGTAAATGTCAATGGCTTCCAATACATAGACGCATTTGAAAAACTAAAAGACATCCTCACAAATCCACCCATACTAAAATGCCCAGGTTGATCAAAGGATTATTAATTAGCAATAGACGCTAGCGACCACACGCTAGCGACAGCACCTGTCATTTCTCAAAACGAACACTTAATAATTGCCTATGCAAGCTGAACGTTGAATGACCAAGAGAAAAACTATTCAACGACAGAAAAATAACTACTTGCAATTGTTTGGGCAATATTCAACTTTCGACCATATATAGGGTGATTCATCTAGAGGTATTTTTGAGAACAAAAAATAAAAATAATTCAAATCAAGTTTGGAATCTTTATTGGTTATTTGAAAATAACTACCTTCAAATGTTGGCAACTGTATTATGGAAATGAGCGTTCGGTGAGAAACGGGAAGATCCGCTGTTTTCGACCAGTGATGAGGCCCATTTCTGGCTCATCGGCAAAGTCAGTAAACAAAATTGCCGCATTTGGGCTGAAAAGCAACAATAAGAGGTGCCATTATTCCCAGACAAAACCACGGTTTGGTGCGATTTATAAGCCGGTGGAATCATCGGTGCATATTTTTTCAAAAATGATGATGGCCGGAACGTAACCCTGAATGGTGCTCGATATCGCGCCATGATATCGACCTTTATGCAACCTGAAATTGAAGCCCGTAATTTTGACGACACTTGGTTTCAACAGGACGGTGCCACTTGCCATACAGCTGCTCAAACAATGGATCTTTTGAGAGGTCATTTCGAAAAGCAGCTAGTTTCATGTTTTGGGCAGATGAGTTGGCCGCCTAGACCGAGTGATATCACACCTTTAGATATTTTTCTTTGGGGTTACGTAATGTCCCAAGTCTATGCTGACAAACCAGCGATTCAGGTTTTAGAAGCCAACATTACGCGTGCCATTAAAGCCATACCAGTCGAAATGCGGTCAACATTTGCAGGAAATTATATTCAAAAAATAAATATCATATAATGTCCTTTTTAATAACCAATAAAAATTCCACACTTGATTTAAATTTTTTGTTCTGAAAAAATATCTCTAGATGGATCACCCTATATACATGGTAAACAATTCAAACTAGCAACAGATCATCAACCATTAGTGTGGCTACATACGAAAACAAAAGGTAAAGATATAAACTAAAACTATATTTTAAAAACAAATACGTTAAAGGAAAAGAAAATAAAGTAGCGGATTTCGTGAGCAGAATAGACAACACATTCGGAGAAATATTAGCTATAGAAAATTTAGAAGAAATATGAATAGCAGATAACGATTAAAATTTCAGTACAGCCGCTACTATTTATTCACAAGAATCACAGCAAAATGATCATTTTGTAAATTTTTGCAACAGTAGTCAAAAGATTCAAAACTCAAATCGTATTATCAGATCATAAAAAAACCTCAAATTGGTTAACAACAATAACAAACTTTTCATTAGCACATAAGATATCGAAACCAACTATATGTCAGACCTATTTCGTCAACACATTACCCACGAACGCATATAAATTTTGACCGAACTATCTGAACACATTTACAATAAAGTACAGTTAAGACTTATACTTATGGAACTTTTTGGCACAAACATAAAATTCGTTACATGTAGTTTCATGGCAAGATACATTGGCAACGGAAAAGACTTATACAAACAATCGGCTTAAAAACAAAACTATTCTACAAAAATCTAAAGCATTTCTTACAAAAATATGACGGTGATTCTAAGATTATGGGCCAATTTCGGCATTCGATTTTTTTTCAGAACTTAATATTTAATTTAATAAGACTGTTGACGAAAAAACTGTTAGATGTGCACCCACTTCATGTAATGTTCAATCATATCTGAGTTGCTTGAAATCAAGATTGCTTTGGTAATTTGAATTTTAGCGAATATTAGGTTTTACAGGGAAATATTGTGTATTATCAAGGAAAGAAAATAAACATCCATAAAAATATAAATTGAATAAAAAATTATAATTATTAATAGCAACAAAATTAATTGAATACTATTTTTTACTATGGACTGGTTTTATTAAAAAAAATTTACAACAAGTGTAATGATATTTGAACACTTTAGTAGGAATTTTTTTGAAGATATATAAAGATTTATTGTAAAGTATAGTAAATAATAATGTATAATGTATTTTATTTTTCCGGCTTGAAACAACCAAAAACAGCAAAATGGCCCATAATCTCAGAATCAACCATATAAACAATTGTGCCATTTGCAACAGAGCAAAATAGAGCAGGTCACCAATTATACCTAAGTTTGCAACCACAGAAACCCCTTCAGATTCAAATGAAATAGTTCACATGGACATTTATACAAATAAGAAACATAGTTTCATTACTTTAATTGATAAATTTTCTAAATACGCTATGGCACTGCATCTAGTAGACAGGAACTGCAAAACACTAGTAGAAAAAATCAGAATGTACTTAGAAACATACCAAGGAAATTCGTCACATACAATGAATTTAACTCAATACACATTAAAAGACTTCCTTAGGACAGAAAATGTAGAAATACACTTCACCTAACCAACAACCATACAGGCAACGCTGATGTTGAAAGATTACAGAGCACATTATCCGAAAAATTTAGAACTTAAGAAGCACAAAACTCAGATTTGACAACTCAAGAAAGAATTTTTAAAAGCATTGAATGGTATAATAATTCCATACATTTAACCACCATGGAACGACCTATGGACATATTAGAAGGCAAGGTAGATAAAAACATTATATTCAATAGATTGAAAGCAGCGAAAGACAAAATCATTCAAAGTAGAATGAAAATAGAGAAGACATAACACAAAACGATCAAGCAGGATACATGAAAAATGACAAAGCCTTAAGACATAAATTCGAACTAAGATACAGAAAACCTTCCCTAGAAAACATACACCCTTTCAATATTAAACAAAACACTAAATTTTCCGATCAATTGGATACCACTATCCCTAACCTTAATGATGTTGCTTCTACCAGTAATGGGAATACTAACAATTCAGTCAATCAACAATAACAACAATGGGTACGTCGAAATAAAATTCGACGAAGTACAGCTTATAACCAATTACACAATCATTCGAAATATCATCGAATTGGAAGAAATTTAAAACACCATAGAAAACATTGAAACAAGTATAGAACAAATGGAATTGTTGTCAACAACTTTTACAATCAGAATTAAATAGAGCAAAAGTAAGAGGGCTAACCAACAATGAAGGTAAAGGTTTAAAGTGGATAGCTAGCACAATGGATGACGAAGATAGGTCCAACATAAAAATCATCTCCAAAATAAAGACCAAAACAATCACAATCTAATTGAAGGATTTAACCAAAACATTCTCAAAAATAATAACTTTAATAAAACTATTAAAATCTTAAAAAACAATAGAAGATGACAGATCTAAGTTTTCAGATAAACTTAATACCATCGATAAAGATAACAAAATCTTATCTCAAACTATGTACGTAGACACCCTTCTAAAAATTAAAATTCTATCAGATCAAATTGAACACATTCAAAATAATATAATGGCGGCTTAACAAAACATGAAGATCACTAATATGTTCACAATACATGAAATTGAATCTCTCGACATACATTTTTTTAAACTTTAATCTACCAAATTAATTGTAGCAAAATACAAAGAAAATCAAATATTGTTTATCCTTAAAGTTCATAAAAAAATAGTAATTTCAAAGAGATCATATATTACACCAATAAAAGACAAAAAACCATTTCGAAATTGATTTCAAAGCACACCAAATAGTATACTATAATAATGTTCCATTCCAATACTCGTACAGCAAAACAAATGATGTATAAGTAAACTTACTTAAGAAATCAAACCTTTGTATGTTTAATAGTAAAGAAGAAATAATTGAAATTGAACCACGATTAATATGTGCAAAAAATCTAAATAATACAAAACTATCAAGCAATTGCGACGATAGAAATATTACACTCACAAATGATCACTTGATAACGTTCAGTTATTGTGAAATACAAATAAATGAATTAACACTTAATAATTATGATAGATCATTTAAGGACCATTTTATCAAAACTCCCGATATATTTTTGAATAAGAGCATAACATCACTTACCTTTGACGAAATAGTCCTTAAGGAATTCGATAATATACGGCAAATTGAAGAACTAAAGAACCATAAAACAATACATTATAGTTTTATAATTTGAAACAGTACCATCATACTTTTAATAATTATCATAATAATAATTGCTGCAATTTGTATTAAAAAAAAAATTGCTAAAATTAAAACTAAAATTCAGGAGAATTTTCTATCAAGGAAAGGAGGAGTTACGTCAATTGCATCTACACAGACACCAACACAAGCAAATACAATAACAACAAAACCCCGACTTTAAATTAATGTCCAAGAGTAACAAGAAACTCTAATAATTGTGTAAAGAATTAAGCCGACCAAGAGAATGGCATAAGTGTCAATGCACTATGTAAAACAAAGTATAACTCAATTTTGATTTGAAACCTCTGTTGAATCAATTCTTTAGTGAGGCTCTTAACTCAAAATATTTTGAAACACAACAGAAAGAAACAAACCTGCTGAATCAGCATACTTATGTATGTTTGTAGTAGACTGTATTTTTAAATAGTTACTTCCACTCTGCCGCTACGCTTGCCTTCAACGGCTGAAGCGAAGTTAGATATTAAGAAAATCAAAAATTGTATTCAGTTTTAAAACCAACTTCAGTACCGCAGCACTACTTTCAATAAAGATTAAATAATCAAACCTAAGTTTTATCAAATTGTGTCTTTTTATTTCTCGTTTCGGCCCAACAAACTACGAAACTCGCGCTATGGAGAGCGGCGCAAACATACCGCCCGAGTTACGACACCCACCACACCAATAACAACCACCACTGCAATCCCGCGACTGCCGGTTCTATGTACCGGATTGACCCGAAACTCATCGGCCAGGGGCAGTCACCTCAACAATATATGTTTTTTGTTCGTCCATTTTTTCGTCGTGGGAGCAGCACTTCCCGGAATGCCTGCTCCGAATACTACTGGTCCGACCCGGGATCGAACAAAACCCCGGACCTTGGATCTGCTCGGTTTGTCAGAATCGAATACACCATCGTGCTACGTCTGTAAGGTGTAATCGTTGCATGGAGTGGGTGCACTTCAGGAGCTGTTCAGGTCTGAACCACATCAGGGAGTATAGCGAAGCAGACTTTGTTGCCTCATGCTGTATCAACGAAGTTAGCAGTGGGTCTCTGGATTTGGTGTTATCATCGTCGTCTGCATTTTCGTCGTCGTCGTCATCATCATCCAACTACGAGACTTCCCCGCAGTCGCCCTCGCAACAGCATCTTACACCACAGATTTCTGTTGCCACTCCTGACAGTGCATCAATCATGCAATTTAATTGTAATGGCCTACGCAACAAAATCAGTGAGGTCATAGAATTTATGAATCGGAGAAACATCATGGTCGCCGCGATCCAAGAAACTAAGCTGAATGCCACCTGCAGCCTGCACCGTTGTGACGGATGCAACGTGCTACGTAAGGATCGCACCAGAAGTGGAGGTGGGGGACTTGCTTTCCTGTTACACCATTCTGTGCAGTACAGACCTATTTCACCGAAGCTTGACTCTAAAGACCCATACATGGAATGTATGGGGGTAGCAGTCAAGTCTGAAACTGCCGAAATAAAGCTGTACAACGTATACATCCCGCCGGTTGGTAGCTGTGCCCCGCGTTATCTGCCAGACATTAGCAATTTGCTACAAGGCAATAACCGCTTGGTCCTAGGAGACTTTAATACTCACCACGAACTATGGCATTCTCTCGTAGACAACGACCATAGGGGCATAGCTTTGGCATAGCCAATTGATAGCTCTACGTTCTGCACAGTGAATGAGGACGCCCCCACGCGGATTATGGGCGATTGCCATAGCTCGCCAGACATCACCTTGGCATCGCCTGGCCTGATCAAAGACGTCACCTGGCAACCCGTCATCTCACTAGGATCGGACCACCTTCCCATAATTCTCTCCATAAAAAGACCACCCGATTTCATAACCTCTAACGCAGTACGTTTCTCAATCAAAAAAAGGCTGATTGGGAGGCCTTCAGAGAAGCCACCAACCGCAACTTTAATAATGTAGCTATTCCGTCGGACTTTCGGGTAGCCGAGAAATGTTCCGGGCCATCATGAACGCAGCAGCCGCTCGCCATATCCCTGCTGGTCGAATACCCGAAGTACGACCAAACTTCCCAGCAGAGGAAGCGGGACTCGCAGACGAGCGTGATGACATTTGTCGCTCCAACCCTACTGACCCTAGAATTAGGGATCTCAACTCAGAGATCAGTAGGTTGGTCAACGAATATAAGCGGAACAAATGGCTAGACCACTTAAAGCAGTGCAACTAGAGTTCCGGAATTGGTAAGTTGTGGACAACGGTCAAATCACCCTCTAACCCTGTAAGGAAGGATGATCGGACAGCTGTCACGTTCGGTGATAGAACAGTGACAGATCCGAAGCGGTGCGCGTGTTATTTTAACCGGCTTTTTATTGAGCACCCAGAGAGTGATAATGGGAAAAGGAGAGTATTGCGTCTTATCCGCGCTTTCCGAGTCGAAGAGGCACCACCACAATTTACCGTTGGCGAAGTTGCCCATGTCATCCGCAGCGCAAAGTCATCAAAGGCACTACTGAAGCCAGGCAAAGACGCAAGTAAAGGAGATTCGTACAGGCCGATCTCCTTGCTTTCTCTAGTAGCAAAGACGCTTGAAGCACTGCTTCTACCCAGCCTGATCGAACACTTTCCTAGTGCTGATCATCAGCATGGATTCCGCAAGCAGCACAGCACAACAACTGCTTTACACGCCATCACCACACGTATAAGTCGCGGCGTTAACCAGAACAAGCCTAACGACAGGACGGTCCTCGTGGCTCTTGACCTTACAAAAGCCTTCGACACGGTCAATCATGCCACTCTGTTCGAGGACATTGAAGAAACGTCCCTTCCGCCCAGTTTGAAACGTTGGGTCGTAAACTATATGTGTGGGCGCCAGTCATATGTAGAATTTAGAGACAGAAAGTCGAAGCCCCGTAGAGTTAAACACGGAGTTCCCCAGGGTGGAGTTTTATCCCCGGCCCTGTTTAACCTCTACCTCTCTAAAATTCCTGCACCACCAGACGGCGTTGAAATTGTGTCGTACGCTGACGATTGCACAATTCTGGCGTCAGGACCTAAAGTGGATGACATTTGCGAGAAAATCAACTATTACCTCACTGGCTTAGCACGTTTCTTCACTGCGAGGAATATGAAAATATCCGCCTCCACATCATCGGCGACACTGTTTACTGCTTGAACCGCAGAGGTGCGGTTGTCACTCAATGTGAAAGTCGATGACGTCAACATCCCGACCACCAACTACCCCAAAATCCTTGGGGTCACATTGGACAGCCTTTTTAGATCCTCTGCACATGCGATAAACTCAAAAGTAGGAACAAGGTCCTCAAGTCACTTGCCGGCAGTACTTGGGGAGCCGACAAAGAAACTTTATTGACCTCTTACAAAGCGATAGGTCGGTCTGTAGCAAACTACGCAGTACCTGTATGGTCGGCGAACGTGAGTACGAAGCAGTGAAAGAAAATTCAGACTTGCCAGAATGCCGCCCTTAGAACATCAACAGGGTGCCTTCTTATGTCCTCTGAGGACCATCTATATGAGGGTCCTCAGAGGAAGGTCCTTACCGTGCGCAGACACAATTTCCTGTTGTCTAAGCAATACCTGCTAGGGTGTTATCGCAGCAGTCATCCTAACCACCATCTCTTGAACAGGATGCCTCCACCCAGGCAGATCAGGTACGATCTTCATGATCTAGAGAGAGAGGTCCAGCGGTATAACAGAGAACCTTTAGATCATCGAAACTATCAGGCAGGTTTGAACAACATTCACGCCGATGATGTCGCAGCAGCAGTATCCAGCTACCGTGTGAATGTAGTGCTAGGGGAACATCCCCCGGAGATTTCCTGAGGAGAAGGTACTACCTCGGCAGACGCGCGTGGTTCTGGCGCAGCTGAGATCTGGATGGTGCAGCCGCCTCAATTCCTACTGGGCACAAATTGATGCTAACGTTCCGGACTGTCCCGCCTGCCATCAGGGACCACATGATGTACTGCACCTCTTCAATTGTCTTGCCAAGCCCACTCAGCTGACCCCAGGTCTCTGTGGGCGCATCCAGTTCAAATGGCGCGTTTCCTTCACCTGGATATCGAAGCAGATCCCCCATAGACGAACAAGACTTCAAAATAAATATATTGTTGTTACACCAACAACAACCACTGCATTACCACCACCAAAACCACCAAGAGCATAACACAGCAATACGACACCCAACACAAAACAACGATTACTTAACAAAACCCTTGCGAACACAGTAATATGACACCCACCAACAACTATCGCCGCACTGCGTTTGAAATTTTGATTTCGTTGGGCAAAAGTGTAATTTTTTTGTCACCGATTTTTAAAATTTTTACGCCTTTTTGTAGCTTATATATCCAGATTAAGGTATCCAAAAAGTAGGTTAAACTATTGCTAATTGTGCGCTTGGGATGCAGTCAAACTCAACTGTTTTTTTTTAATTTCAAAAAAAGCTGTTTTTTTATCAAAAATAAATTGTTACTACTCGCAAGCTATCATCAATAATGGCCTGCGGTCTTTTTTATAATGTTGGTAGGATTATAGTCTTTGTTGTAATAAGCAGGGTTCAGAAATTTTAATTAATGTGCGCTCATTTAGCTTCATTTATGAGTTTGGTCGCGAACGTGTGCGTTTCAATTTTTTCATAATGTTCTTCTTCGCGAGTAAGAGCGTAAAAAATATTTCTTTTCACTCTCTTTCACGTGTGCGATGGTTGACATTTTTTTTGTTGCTCATCCTTCGCGTGTGTGCGTGAATCCAATTTTGTTTGGTTCATATATGAAAGGTAGCAAAAGAAAGAGCGCTCCTAAATGAGCGCTCGCACATTTCTGACAAGTTGAAATTTTTTCTTTTACAGAAATTCCACAAAACAATTTATTATTTAAAGAAACAACAACAAAAATTAAATATGTTCATAACATTTTATTTGCAGTAAATTAATTCAGTAAAAGTAATTCATTTAAAAAAGTAAAAAAAAAGTAAAAAGTAAAGTATGTAATTCATTTAAAAAAGTAAAAAAAATGCATTTATTAAAATTTTTAAAAATTAAATAATTAAATTCATTTAAAAAAAAATTATATTATTGCTGACTACATTGACTTACATATTATTTATATATGTATATAAACTGTTCTTGTTCTTCAACATCTAGATTTAAGAAATCTAGCAATTCAAAATTTAATTTTGTAATAAGAAGGTTCGATAATTGAACGATGAACATGAACGATGAACAACTAAAAAAAATTTCAACCTGTCAGCAATGTGCGAGCGCTCATTTAGGAGCGCTCTTTCTTTTGCTACCGTTCATATATGAACAAAACAAAATTGGATTCACGCACACACGCGAAAGGTGAGCAACAAAAAAATTTCAACCATCGCACACGTGAAAGAGAGTGAAAAGAAATATTTTTTACGCTCTTACTCGTGAAGAAGAACATTATGAAAAAATTGAAACGCACACGTTCGCGGACGAGAGCGCGAGCGAGTGAATGATTCTGAACCCTGGTAATAAGTCATAAAATAAGTGGCCACTGCTCTAGCGTTTAATATTAGGGGCGTTATGAAATATTTATGCAACTACTATATTTTTCTCAAATTTAAACTTTAGTGAAATAGAACTTCTAGGGAACAAGAAACGTGTAACACCCGGAGAGAGGTGAAAGCGTCTCCTTTAACCCTATATATGACGCGCAAAATAGAAAGGGGCCTAAGGGTAAAAACCAGTTTTGTTCAGGATTTAAATATTTCAATACGTGTAAATTTGGTGTAGAATCGTCGACTTCACTTTTGGGGCATGGGATCGGTCTCATTCGATGCTCAGATGTTGTCCACATCAAAATAAGAAAAAAAATGGAAATTGATTTTTTTACCCTTAGGTCCCTTTCTCTATGCGCTGTCACATATATATTTTTGTAGAACACTTTTTTCATTTTACGATAATTTAAAGAGCCCTATAAGTACTCGTGTACAATGGTGTATTAAATATGTGCTTTAGGTATTTTATAGCTTATAATGAAATAATTTAATATAACACCTGCGAAAGGGTTTTATGGCTTTGTTTTGATCAGCAAAAAAATAAGTCATAAAATTATCACAATAAGTTCTACAGTAGACATATGTGACAGCGCATAGAGAAAGGGAAAAAATCAATTTTCACTTTTTTATGATGATGTGGACAACATCTGAGCATCGAATGAGACCGATCCCATGCCCCAAAAGTGTTCACTCCCATAGATATGGGCGTTTTATGAAAGTTATGGTACACCAAAGATACACGTATTTAAATCTTTAAAATGGCTCTCCTGATCAAAACTGGTTTTTTACCCTTAGGTCCCTTTCTATTTTACGCGTCACATATGATCTCTTTCTAAATTTAGCTGTTATCAAATTTTAGGGTCAACCAAATTCATTAACAATTTTTTAAGTGTGTCAATAATCGCAGCATTAAACCACTAAAGATAAAAAAGCAACCCCATATTGGCGAGAAACTAATTAGTCTTACCTGATATTAAGCACTAAAAAAATGCTACAAAGAAGTTAGCTACAGTATAAAAATTGTAAACTGGTTAGAAGGCCAACTTGCTGGAAGACCACGCAAATCATTGGACAACTGCAGCGATAGATCTAAGAGGCGGAAACTTAAAGATATTAACTATGAAATTGGTGGTACAAATATTAAATAATCTTTCCTACATCAATAACGATCACACATTCAATTTACAAAAGTGGATATACTTGAAATAGTTGTTAAAGCTAGTCCAGTGAGAACAAAACGGTTTCTAAAAAGTATAAGTATACCAACTCCGAGCAATGCAAAACAGTTCACAAATGAGGCGTTAGTATTATTTCTGGATTTTCAGCTCAGATTGCGTGCTATTGAAAAGGGCTCAAATTTGTATCCAGCATATCATCACATAACCGCTGCTAAAATGGACTGTTTGCCATCAAAGGACACTATTACAATCACACAAATTTCGGCAGAGGTACAACTACAATCTCTAGTTGATCACACAGTCATACGCTTGCTACAATCAATAACAGGAAATGAGTTAAAGAAATATGGAAACACAAAGTTAATTCTTTTTTGTAAATGTGGATGTGATGGTTCTTCGGGACAAAAACAATACAAACAAGTTGTATGTGGAAATATTTCGGACTCAAATATGTTCATGGTATCATTTGTACCATTGCGATTGAAAAAGATTTTGGAAGATTCAGAGCCTTCGACTAGTAGAACGCAATCAATGGATATTTGGAAAAATGAGACACCATCTTCTACGAAATACTGCAGGCCAATCAAATTAAAATTCAAAAAAGAATGATGTCATTAAGAAAGAAGTTAGTGATATCAAGGCCCAAATTGCATCACTACAGCCATTACAATTACAGTTAGATGGGTAGCAAATTGAAGTAAGCTACCAATTAGTGCTGACAATGATAGATGGAAAAGTAGGCCAGGCTTTGACTAACTCGAAGGCTGCATCCAGCTGCATTATATGCCAAGCAACAGCAAAACAATTAAATCAAGCCCCGACAAAATCATATAATAACGATGCATATGAATTTGGATTATCACCACTACATACAGGAATGCGACTTATGGAACACATTCTCAAAATCAGTTATGATTTTGATTTCGGGTCTTCAGGATCAATAAGAAACAACGAATCCAACAAAGATTTAAGAAGCTCAAAAAGGAAACATGTTTAAGATGAATATCGGAAATTTGGATTGATTATAGATCAGCCAAAATAAGGGTCATGCAATACAAATGATAACAATACCGCAAGAAGATTCTTTTCAGATCCAGAAACAGCATCTGAAATAACAGGAGTGGACTTAAGCCTTATTTTCAGATTTAAAATCATCCTAGAAGTACTTGCGTGCAATGACGAAACTGACTCTAGAAAATTTGGAGATTATGCAAAGGAAACTGCAAAAATATATACAACCAACAACCCATGGAGAAATATGTCTGCAACAGTTCATAATATCCTTTGCCATGAAGAAGATGTCATTAAATATCATTTGGTGTCACTTGGAGAACTATCAAAGGAGGCTCAGGAAAAAAAGAACAAGGATTACAGAGCACAATACTAGAAAAGTTTCATGAAATTCCACAAATATAGATCTATTTAATATATTATTCGCCACTTCAGATCCGTTCATCTCCAATATTTGCAATCAATGGAAAGTGGAACATCGGGATTTATATGAAGAAGCCAAAAAAACTACTTAAGAACAGAAATAGCGCAGAACAAAATATGGAATATTTGTAATCAATATTTGAGTCAAATGAATAATAAATAAAATTGCCTTTCATTGTTATTTAAGTACGTAAAACATAGTATTAGTAAAAAATAATAAAAAACAGAACCTACCATTGTAACAAATGCTATTAAGATCTATTGCAGTTTTTATTTTAAAAATGTTTTTTAAAATGATCAAATTTGACAGCAAAAATAATAATTTTTTCTGTAGTAATAGCAAGATTGTTAGATAATATTATTAACGTTTTTTTAAATGTAAAAATTCTTTGAGTGTAAACAAATTTGCAAATTTGACAGCAAAATTTTTTAATTTTTCTGTAATAATAGCAAAATCTCCAGTTGATTTTACTATTTTTTTTTTGAGTCTAAAAAAATTTGTTGAGGGTATCATTAAAAAAATTCCAATATTACCAAAAATAATTATAATTATTATTAAAATCCATATATTAAATTTTTTAATAAATAAAAAATAATAAACCCATATTTCACTCTAAAAGTTAAAAAAATTAAAAGTTTATCTTTGACCTAGTACAACAAAGAAACACACCGTTAGTAATTTCTACATAAGTTCTTCAGAATCTATAAACGCATTTTCTTTTCTTTTTAGTTTAAGTATTCTTTCTTTGTAAAGTAAAAGCACATCAAATCAAATACTAGAAATAAAAATTCAGTTTGTTACAAGCAACGAAAAGAACAAGTTGTGTTTTTTTTCAAACCTCGGTGTCTACATATCCTAACTCCCGCCTTACAACTATGTGCAACAAGCAAATAAGATATATTATTGGTCTTTTAAGTGTCTTATGTAAAGACAAAAACAGTTCTACCAAAATTACATATGTGATAGCGCATAGAGAAAGGGGCCTAAGGGTAAAAAAATCAATTTTCACTTTTTTTTGATGTGGACAACATCTGAGGAGCATCGAATGATTACTTACATTTTTACAAAATATCCCGGAGCAAACAAATCCTATGTAGTTTCCATATAGTTCAAAGTAATTAATTTGTATTTGCTTTGATTGGGACGATATGTGAACACTTTTTTTGGTACACTTATTTGGTACGTAGTTTTTAGGCAGTCAAAGGTAATTACTTTTTATTAGCTTAGTTATGGGACGTGATGTGAACCCTTTTTATTTGGGTATAGGAAATCCTATGATAGCCAAAGGTATTTCAGATAGCCAAAGGTATTTTTTTATTAGCTTGGTTAGGGGACGTGATGTGAACTCTATTTGATAAGGTGTGTAATTATATACAGAGTGAGGTCATTGCTTCAGCGATTGTCAGAGTTCTGAGTATTTCATTGAAATTATCACCGTCAACATGGTGCTTGTGTGCGTTTAGAAGTGTTCAAGTTACTGTTTTAGAATTTTCGTTTTAGGGTTGTCCGTGTTCGTGTGCTAAGTCGTTTTGATGAACCATTTCTTTGTTGGTGGAATTTGGCTCTCCCTTTGTCATACGGTGAGAGTGTGATCGCGCTGTTAAGAGGGCGCCCCTATGTTAAGTGAGTACACTTCTGCGTGGGACTGTTTTTTAATGTTCCTTAAAAGGAAATCCTATGTATTTTTTCTCTGTTGAATGTTTTTCATAATTGTGAATTTTCAGTTGATTTTTTAAGAATTTTCCTTTTAGTTTTTAGATGTACCCAAACTGTTATCCATTAAAAGTATGATCGCGTTAATTGCTAAGACCTCTTTTTTGCACTATGTACGGGTGTGGAACGTAGTGTCGAGTGTTTCTAAAATTTGCGAGTGTTACGACGTTTTGTCTTTACACGTAACGTTAAGTAACGTCATAAAGTTGATTACTCAAACTACCAACCCTGTTAGACTTAAGGTCGACTGCTTTAAAATACGACCATGTAAAATGAAGCCAAATGCTGACATTTGTTACAACTTTCTTTAACTTCCTTTTTGTAACAATAATCATTGCGAAGGGTCATAAATCTGAGCTACATTAATCTAAAAATAAAAGTGATCTCAAAATAATCTGTTATTACTGTCGGTTTAAGTGCAACATAGAAAAAACACAAGTGTACGTATTGATCGAATACTATTGTTTAATATTGTCATACTTGTATACTTAATGTAATAAATAAATTGCAGTTTTTAGTTGTTGCTACTACTGGATTGTTAAACCAGCAAAAAAATACGTTTTATATGAAGACATCTAAACTGAGCGACTGAACATTTCTAACATACTTTTATTCACACTTGCTGGAATACTTACTGATTTGCAACGCCTACTGATCACGTTGAATCGACATAACCTCGTCCGCAGTTCACTATTTCAACCGCATTAGCAGACAAAACATACTTCAACCCACACGCCAGCAAACCTCGCAGCGACAGCCGCATAATCCGCTGAGGCCCTAGAATCGCCCAGGAGTAGCGCAGCAACCGCAGCAAACCTAACAGCCGATGTCATCGATGGAAAACCAAACTCTGTCACGGAAGAGGAATAGCAGCAACATCAACTTCCAAGTCATCAACCAAGGTAAGTAACATAGACTCCTCCAACCACACGCTCTGGTATCATGCGTAAAGAACCAATAGTGAAGCGTCATCGAACGACTGCTAAACCCAAAAGCAAATCTACTAACGGTGATCAACATGGCACATGTTGAAGAATTGCTTCCCAATTTTTCATTTGCTATTCCAACGTCAAGAAGCTCAACGAGTTCAAATTCAAAGACATCTCGAATTTCCACTCTTGCAATCACGACTAACATTAATCCACCACAGCAACGTTCGCTATTTTGATTAATACACACTTCTAGTGATGGCACTAGGGGTGACACCAAAGTTATGGCGGTTCGTAAAATTTCTGTTTAATACAATTTAAATCAAACAATTTCTAGACCCTTATCCTCGATTACAAAACTTTTACTATAGCACGACGTAGCGTAGAAATAGTATGTTGTTACATTGCACTTATACGCGACAATATACTTATATAAGTACATACGTCAATGCGACAATACATGACCAATGTGTGTCGTATTGAGCGCTCCGTTTTTTTTTTAACTGAGTTTGACTCATTTTTACACAAATTTAGCATAGCAGAACAACAATTTTTTATCAGTACTAAGTGTCTGTCTTGTCTACCTTGGTTATAAAAAATGTAAATTTATCATTTAGCCTATGTATGCACATTAGGGTGTTTTTTCCGATTTTCATAGTTGCTCCAGTTTAGTTTCAAAGCTTATAGGGTGAAGTATTTTTAAGTTTTTTTTTTCAGATTTTGGTGTAGAGATCACGCAAGTCGAAAAATATGGTTATCCGGACTTTTTTTCCATCTTATTTAAAACTTTGTCAATAACCATAATTATATTAATTTTCAAGTCAACAGTTTTAAAACAAAATGTCTAAGCATTACCTGTAATATATGCATAAACACCTATTTTTTGTTTTTTTTTCTTAAAAAGGTATACTTATTAAATTTTTTCGTAAATTTTGAATAATTTTAATGAAGTTCGATTGACAACTTTTAAAATTTATACAAAATGTAAAAAACTAATGATGGGGTTTAAAAGACGCATAAATTCTTAAAAACTAAAAAAATAATTGTAAATTTGCGATAAATATTTCAGAGTACCACCGCATCAGTTTTCTATGTATGCAGTTGCGGTCAAAATAATAGCAGTGCAGCCTAGCTAAAAATATCGCTGCCTATATTTTTCTGTGTGTACTTAATTTTATTTCGTATTTATACTGTATTAACCGTTAGGGCATGATAGAACAAAACAAAATAAAACATAAATTTGGCATATATGTTGTTTTTGTTGTAGCTTCATCTCATATAAGGCAAAAGTGTAGAATTTTAAGCAGTCAAAATAATAGCAGTAACCTAAAAAATCGAGGAAAAAATAATAATAGCGTGTTTTTGGTATTGGATTGATATTAAAAATAATAAATTATTAAAAATCTTGTGTTTTTAAAATAATTTTGTTATTGTTTTTTTTAATTAGTGGGACGAGGAAAGCATTGTGATGATGAAAAGCGACTTCTTATAAAAAAAAGGGAAAACCTACAAAGAAATTCAAAATCTTCTTCAGTACTCTGCGAAAATGATAAGTAATGCTATAAAATTTGAAGCAAAAACTGAAAGACGCGGTAGAAAATCTGTAGTGTCAGAGATAACTAAGAGGAGAATAAAAAATGTTTGTACCAAAAACCCCCTTGTTCCAGCCTCCGAGATTAGAGGCAATGTTTGTCCCTCCGTTAGTGTTGAAACCGTTCGCAGAGTATTACGACAACATAACCTCCATGCCAGAAGTCCTAGAAAAGTGCCGCTTTAAAAAAATACATGTCATTAAAAGATTGCAGTTTGGAAAATCACATCTAAATTGGCCAGACGAAATGTGGAGGAACATTTTGTGGACGGACGAATCCAAAATAGTTTTATATGGTGGTACAGGGTCTCGACAGTATGTTAGACATCCTCCTAACAAGGAATATGATCCCCGGTATACTACAAAAACGGTTTAATACGGAGGATCAAGCGTTATGATATAGGCATGTTTTTCATACTACGGTGTTGGACCAATTTACTGGATCCAAAATATCATGGATGCTGCCCAATATGTTCAAATCCTCCAAAATATTATGATCCAAAACACACCAGCCGACTCGCAAAAAGATGGTCTTCGGATAATGCAATTGACGTTATGGAGTGGCCTGCGCAGTCGCCAGATCTCAATCCTATTGATAATTTCTGGTGTGATGTTAAAAGAGAAGTCGCTATAGCTAAGCCAAAAAATAATAATGAACTATGGTCTGTAAAGTCGCGTGGGCCAAAGTATCAAACAAGAGGTGTATCAAACCTCGTTAATTCAATGAAACGCCGTTGTGAAGCAGTTTTATGAAATAAAGGAAACGATACAAAATATTAGTTTCTCTATTTAAACATTAAATAACTTATTTTAAAAGAAAAAAATCATTTTAGTAAAGTTAAAGACGAAATATGTTTTTTAGAGCACTGCTATTTTTTTGAACGAGCTTTTTTCAGAAATAAACTTTTTTTTGGTTAAATCTCAAAATATAAAAACTTTATGTTTCTATTCTGAGTCAAAATAGAGATAATAGATTACAATTAAAAAAAATAAACATAACATAGTTACCAGTTTCAATGAAAAATGAAAATTTCTTTGAAGATACTTTTTGAAGTGTGTCACTGCTATTATTTTGACCGCAGCTGTATAATTCAAATACTTGTACTCGTGTGACAAATACTGTGTTCGTATGCGTTGTACTAGTAGTTGCGGTGTCTGGTATGTATAAGTATATTGTCGCCTCACTTGTTGTTATCCACCACGCAAAAGCAAAGAGAAAATGAAAAGCAGAAGCATTGTTGCTTTGCTTGCATTTATTCAGTAAAGACAAGAAACTAAGTAATAGTTACTCAGTTCACTTGCTATTACCAAGCAGCGAAGCAAAATAACGGGTTTAAAATGAATTGTTACTTTTGCAATGAATTAGTTTGATGTTTATGCTTTATGTTGCTGTTGGTGATCTTTACTTGTTTAGGTGTGCAGTGAAGTCTCCAGTAAAGGCATTGAAAGAAAAATTCGATGAATGTGTGGCGGCAATTGAAGCTCTATGTGATTCAGAAGAAAATTTAGCCATAAGCTCGATTTCTTTTACCAGCTGTATGCAATTTTACGTTTCTATGCTACCTCTTCTTTTGGTGTGATATACTTGACGTTTATCTTACACAGCTGTACCTTCAGACTAAGGGCTTAACAAGGTAGTGACAAAGCTAGAGATGCTTAAAACTTTTAATACACGAGCTGCGCAATTATTTTGTGGAGCTGGCAATTGAGCAGGCGCTTTAAAAATCAGACCAATATGGAGTTTCCGTAGAAAGCCGACCCAGGTTCAAGAAGAGGACGGCAGGTGAGAAGTCCAGAGATGCTGGACTAACTCTGCAAGAAGAAAACAAGAAGAAAAAAAGAGAGCGAAGCTTGACTGTATTGATTGTTTCCATTCGGAACTCCAGATCAGATCAAGGGCAATCAAGGAAGTAGCATCCATGTTTAAAGCTGTTCAAGCCAAGAGTTTGATATCTGCCACTGAAGAAGAGCTTCTCGTGTCCTTTCCAAAATAGACCACTTTCTATGATAAGTTATCAGAGGAAGAGCTTCATTTGAAATACCAAAGCTGAGGAAGCACCTAAAGGCAGCAGAGATTGGTCTCGCCAGTACTTGATGTTTTAAAATTCATAGCTGAGTGGGACTACCTAGAATCTCTTCCGTTTCTCTCAGTGAGCCCACAATTATTTCTTACGATCTGTGTTCCTGTGGCTTCATGTGAGAGGAGTGTTTCAAAGCTAAAGTTTATTTAGAACTATTTGCGATCTACCATGGGACAGTCACGGCTTCCTGATTTTGCAATATTATCAATTGGAAGTGATTTGGCGAAAGCAGTTGATTTCGATGGTCATCAGCAACGACTTACCGGCATTCAATCAGAAGACTGGCCCATCTTAATAACAAACTATGTGCAATCAATAAAAAGAAGAAGGTCATTATGGAAGGCACCACCTAGTACTTAAACAACGAAAAACGATTGGAGAGTGGTCTTTTGTGGAAGTACGATAAAATACGTTTACTACGACTAATTGCTTGGAATCGAAAATGCAGCGCGACGAAAAACTCAACACATTTGTAATTGATAAAATCAGAGAATCCGAAACAAATGGTTATCTTCGAAAACTAAATTCAAATGAAATTCGTAATGACAACCTATCATGGTATATTCCGATATTCACGGTAAGAAATAAAAACAAAAATAAAACCCGTATAGTGTGGGATGCAACTGCTGATGTGGAAAATACATCATTAAATGCTGCTTACATTTTTAGCAGACCAGCAAGCCAGTTGCCATTTGCTAGGATTTGTTAAAATGTTTTAACAAATCCTAGTAAGAAAAGAGAATCAAAGTTTTTTACAATTCCTGTGTCGATCAATTCAATTATCCAAACCAATCGAGGTCTATGCCATGACCGTCATGACGTTTAGTGCAAAGTGCTCCGCATCATTGGCAAATTAAGTCTAAAACAAGAACAAGTAAAGTCCTAAAGCCATTTAAAATAAAACCTTCGTAGATGACTGGATACAGAAAATAAAATGTTAGAGTTGGGTAGGGTGATGGTTAATTTTGTGATGGGTCAATTTTGTGATAGACGAAATTAACATTTTTTGGAAAATTTAAAACAGATGTTTTCGACATAACGACGGATGTTGAACAAAGCGAGAAGTGCTATGAGTAATAATGACATTTTTTAATCCGCTTGATCTGCTAAGTCATTTTATTATACTTATATATGCCGAAATACTTTTACAGGATATATGGAGGTCCCAAGTAGGGTGGGACGAGCTAATACAGCCAACCGAGAATAATAAATGGCGGACATGGATACAGGTTTTAAAATAGGTTTCCACCGTCCGTGTCCCAAGGTGTTACCCACTAGCAAGCAAATCGGAAAACGTTCAGCTTCATACTTTTCTGGGCGCGAGCATAGACGCTTATGCTGCTACTGCATATTTTCGTGCAGAATATGACAATAAAATCAGTTGATCACTTATTGCCTCCAAAACTCGAGTGGACCCACTTAACGCTATATCGGTTTCGAAAATGGAATTAATGTTGGCTATACTCAGTTTAAGGCTTTGCAATTTCTGTTGCAAGCGGACGTACCTACCAATTAAACGCTGCGTATTCTGGACTGACTCTAAAGACGTTCTATACTGGATCTAATCTGATACCAGAAAATTTCACCAGTTCGCAGCATTCCGGAGAGATCATGCAGGAATCGTTGCAGATGATGCTACGAAATGGAAAGGTGAACCCGATTTTGGGTACGGCAGTCGCTCGTTTAATGGTCCGACCTTTTATTGAAAACTGCGATGTAGACGCCGCAGAATTTTTCATATTTAAAATGTGCCAACAAGACGTCTACTTTCAGGAAATCGAGGATCTCAAAAAAAACCATTTGAGTAAAAAGAATGCCTTATACAAATTAACACCGTATCTGGACAACTGAGAATTAAGGGCAGAATTGATGCAATAGAAGGAGTGCCTATACGCGTAAAGAGACCCACCAGTCTAACTAAAAAACATGTAACAACGAACTTAATCATCGACTATTATCATCGAAAATATCATCACCAGCATAATGAAATAGTTGAAATAGTCGATAATTGGTTTGCGTGCCGTCATTTGTGCTATTGCCAAATCGTCCCCGTATTGCAATTGTTGGACACCGTAGGAAAAAGCGTTGGGTAGTCGTTTGCACATGTATGACTGTGCGAGCAAAACATTTAGAAATTGCACCAACATTATCTACGGACTATTTCCTATTATTTCATAAGCAATTCATTTGCCGCCGTGGCACACCCCGCAAAATTTTATCCGACAACGAATTTCAGAGTCGTCAGTCTTGTGCTAAGATAAGAAGTGGAAATAATTTTATCTAGCGAAGTGGAGAGAAAACATCAGACGATTGAATGGAAGTTTGTTTGTGTTGTATTGGGAACTCTACAGCTTTTTATTACCTCTTCCTACATTCCTCCTTCAGCCGATTTTAATGTATATAATGAACATTTTACAGCCGTTAAAAATATAATTCTAAGCATAAATGAGTCTGATATTATTTTTGCATTGGGCGACTTTAACTTATCTTTTGTATCATGGTATATGTTGCCGGATTCGGAAGCACTTACTCCTCTAACTAACATCGATTAATCCACTCATGTTGCTAGACTATTAGCAAAAATGAATTTGTCTCAGATTAATAATATTCTCAACCTGAATTGTAGGATTCTTGATTTGATTTTGACCAATGAAACACGATCATTTCAAGTTATGAGAATGCATCCTATTTCTACTCCGGAAGAAAACCACCATCCTACTACATGTCCTTCTAGTGATTCTGTTAGATTTTGCTTTAAACGTTGTGACTTTCGCAGACCTAATTCTCTTTTATTAGCTGTCGCTTGGAAGGCTAACTGCAGTTGTAGTACTCCTGCCGAATTTGATTTTGCTGTTAAGAAATTTTGTGACATATTGAATGAATTTGTATCTAAAACAGTGCCTATGGAACCCATTGTTGTAGAAAAATCGATGCCTTGGACATCTATGGTATTATGTAGATTAAAAAAAATTAAGAGTAAATTATTTAAAAGATTCAAAAGAATATGTCTAACTGCTGCTTATGGTAGGTATTCCTTGGCAAGACAACAGTACAATATCGAGTCTCGTCGATGCTATAGGTCGTACTTGTCAAAATTAAGGAACAATTTTAAAAATGACCATAAATCATTTTATAGTTTTGTTCATTTAAAACGTCGATCATCTTCTAAGTCATCGAGAATATGATTTAATGTTGTTGCTAATTGCAAATTGTTTTGCTGACTTTTTCGAAAATACATATTCTCTACGTCCATTGCACCTTCAATTCCGTACCCTTACAGAATTTCTTCAGTAAATCAGATAGTTCCTCCTATTTTAAATTTTTAACTTATTAAATTTGCTTCGTCATAAACCCACTAGTACTCCTGGGCCCGATGGTATTTCGAATATATTATTGAAAGGCTGCTCTGAATCCCTTGTCTTACCCTTATCCTTATTATTTAATTCGTCATTGGGATACTTTCCTGATTTATGGAGAAGGTCCTACTTGTATCCACTTCATAAATTTGGTAGTCTGTTGGATGTATCGAACTTTAGAGGTATTGCTTAATTAATCGTTATTCCTAAGTTATTTGAAAGGATTGTAACAAATTGTATTTCACATAATGTGGCCCCTATACTCTATCCATGCCAACACGCATTTCGTAAAAGTCATTCAACTTTTACTAATCTACTCTACTTTTCCTTTGAAGTTATGAATGCTTTTGTTTGTAAGGCGTTTGATAAAGTAAATCACAGACTCTTACTATTTAAATTAAACATAATTGGATTTAATAATAATTTCATAAACTGGTTTTCCTCTAATCTCATTGAAAAGAAATAAGTAGTTTTTTTGAGGAAAGTCGTTCAAAGATCAATTCGTGTTTCCTCTGGTGTCCCATAGGGTTGCCATCTTGCACCCATTCTATTTTTTCAATTCATTAACGACTTGTCCCATTCTATTATGAACTCTAATTTACTTATGTTTGCAGAGGACGTGAAATTATTTTCTTCTTATGATAGCCTTGCGGACTGTCACATGCTGCAGGATGATTTGGCCAGAAAGTTATATTTTTATAACCATATCATTACTATGGTAAATAAAGCGTATGGTGTCTTTTCTTTTATAAAACGTTGGTGAACAAACTTGAATCCTTGCAGAAACAATTTGTACTGTTTTGATTAAGGAGTCTAAATTGGAATACGGGCTAAATTGTCATTGAAGAGTAAGCGAAATATGATGAATGCGATTATGGTGTTTAAAATTATGCGTGGGTGGCATCTGAATATTTGATATCAAAAATCTTTATTAACGTCCCATTTAGACCTTCTAGATACCATCATTTTTTACACTTGGATTTCCAAAGCTACAATTATGCATGTGGAGATCTATTTCGTAGAATGTGTGCTGACTTTAACTAGTTATATCATTTAATTGACTTCTCCTTAAGTCTTGATGCATTAAAAATTGTAATTATGTATTATTTAAACTCATTGCCTACATAAGAATTAAGACTACTTGCAAAGTAAAAATTTCCTAATTGTTTACTTATAGTGTTTCTTATAATTTTTGATTTTCGTATCCGTATAGTTTTTCTAATTATTTAACAGGTTTTGGTTTCTTATATTTTACTACGTTAAGATGGCGGTTATATAAAAGTTTGTGTACATTTTCTAGTGATTATTATAATGTTTTGTACCGATTGGCTGCTGATAAATAACTGTAGATATTTTACATATATGACGTTTCTTGTCATCTCTCAGTTATGGACCGGTCCATAATGTGTGCGTTGTTCCTACGTCAAAGGGACGTGGCCTACGCGGTCTGCAGGGGCGGGTGTAAGTGGCGTGGTAACGTTCGTCCAAGATATTTTCACTGCTGTTTACATTACTTTTTTAGTTTTTTAGTCAACGAATTCTTATTTAAAATACTCTTCAATGAAAAAGACTAGTCAAAGAGAACATCTAATAATATTATAAGATCACGGAATGGAATGATTATTATCTTAATGTTTTTAAAACAGAAAAAAATAAATTATGTCGTTAAAACAGCACTTCTGACGCTCCTATTCTAAATAGTTATTATGGTTTTTCGAAAAATACTAGGTACTTGGACTAAAATGAAATTTTAAGTAGAAATAAGATGTGGTCATATTCTTTTAATTATATTTTTATCTTTGTTAGTCGCTTGTCAGGTTTAATTTCAAAATATTTTACAGCGTTTTTTTTAACAATTTAAGTTAAATTTGGCCATGTTGAGAAAGATGTGGCATCTTTTAATAAAAACGTTATTAACTCGACTCTGAATAATTTGCCTTTACTAAGCTTTCATACATTTCGTAATATTAGTAGCAATTTGTTGGTGTTTATAAACTAAAAGATTTCCGCTTTTGTTAGTGCGGGGCCTTGTACGCTGCCTTTGGAAGAACTCCAAACTTAATTATGTGATTTCAGGAAAATATCGCTATAAATCATTTTATTTTGGAAACAAGGTTATCATTTAACAGTTTGTAAAAGGTGTGTGAGTAACAGTGCAATATTGGTTGTGTGCATAAGCAGTCTTGATTGTTTCTACGAGGCGAATTAGTCTATCGTTCTATGTTTTACTTTTGGCTTAATCTGAAAAAAATGGTTTGGAATAACTCAAGTTCATTTTATTGCTTCCAGTGTGTAACAAGAAAAAACATCCTTTAGAATTTTTTACTTTACCCATACAATTTGAAATCTGATAGGGCAATATAAAGAGACTAGATACGCTTTTTTCCAGGTTTATGTATCTTTAAACTTCGCCCACTTTCCAGTGGAGTAAGGGATAAAGCAACGATAATGTACACTTTATAACATGAGAATTCTGTTTAAACTAGTCTTAGGTATTAGAATAAATGTTGATGGCGAAGGAAATAAAAAAATGTCTCAAACCGTGTTTGCCACATAAGTCGAAACTAGTATATTCAGTGATTGCACCCATGTCAGCTCACAAATGGTGATTACCTAAACACTTTGCACATTTGTGTTTCTTATGCAATAGTACAGATGTTCATACTGTTGTAAGTTATATTCATATGGTGTAGCCATTTTGAGTGGAGTACTATTTCAAATAAGTTAACTTTTTATATACATACATACACACACATATATATACACACATGGCCAAAATAATAAGTACATGCCTGTTCATATTTTCCGCGGCTGTTTTGCTTTATTTTCTTTTAGATGTGATATGGCAACTTTGACATTATTTGAAGTTTATATGATCAAAACAAAGATGCAAAAAGCAGAGACTCGAAAATCCCGTTATTTGTTGTTTCTATGTATATTTAGTGCAGAAGTGCTCTAATTGGTTGGTCAAAAAAATAAGTACATGTGTTTTTTTAAATATATTTTTTTAAAGTGAATACATTTTAGAGAAGGTTTGTTACTTTATGGCCTAAAGCAATCAAATTAAATAAAAGTTAAATACAATTTCTTAATAGATGGGCAGAAAAAAGCATTGTACGCCAGAAGAAAGACGACTGGTCTCAACGTTAAAAAGCGAGGGGAAAAGTCTTCGAGCAATCGCCAAATCTCTGGGTAGATCGCTGTTTTTTGTTCAAAATGCATTAAAACCAGAAAAAATACTGAAACTAGCGGAAGACCAAAAAAGACAGCGACAACAACAGATAATCACATTGTCACTCTAGCCAAAAGGGACCCTTTCAAATCTTCCAGAGTGGTGTCCGCTAGAACTGTTCGGCGGAGACTAGAAGATGCCAAATTACCAGGCCGAATAGGCAGAAAAATTCCCCTGCTTCGAAACAAAAATGTGAAGACGAGGTTGTCCTTCGGAAGAAAATATTTAAGTTGGTCGGGGCCAGTAGGTGAAAAGAAATGGCGTAATATATTGTGGAGCGACGAAACCAAAATAAATTTATTCGGAAATGATAACGGGCGTAATGTACGTCGCCCTCAGGGAAAGGAATTTCATGTCCGTTTCACAAAAAAGACAGTCAAGCACGGTGGCGGAAACATAATGGTTTGGGGCTGCTTTTCCTGGTATGGTGTAGGTCCAATTTACCGTATTACCGATACTATGAACCGATTCGGTTATAAAAACATATTGGAAAATATAATGGTGCCCTATGCTGAAGAAAGCATACCTCTTAGATGGGTTTTTCAGCAGGACAATGACTTGAAACACACGTCACGTTTTGTCAAAGATTGGTTCCTCGCTAATAATATAAACCTTCTTGACTGGCCTAGTCAATCACCGGATCTTAATCCGATTGAAAACCTTTGGGGAGAGCTAAAACAGCGAATAGGTAAACAGAATTTTCAAAATAAAGATCAACTTTGGGATTTTGTGCAGAAAACGTGGTATGAAATCCCAATAGAAACCTGTCGTAAACTTGTTAGCAGTATGCCACGAAGAATGCAAAAACTTGTTCAAAACAAAGGAGGATACACTGGATATTAAAATTAAAAACAAATAGAATTCAATAAAATTCGAATTAAACCTTTTAATTTCATGATTTACAGAATGTACTTATTTTTTTGTCCACTCATTTTCGACCCATTTTTTCCATTTGATTGCATTAACGAATTCCTTTATGCTATTAGGTTATAAATATTTGTCTTTTAGTTTAACATAAGTTATAAAAATAAAATATGAACTATTTTTTGGCATACAGAAAACGCGCTTTTTAAAATTATCCATACCATATACAAAAATTCATGTACTTATTATTTTGACCATATGTGTATATATATATATATACAATATATATAGCGAAACGAATAGTATTATACTTATATTGGATGATGACGTTCCTCTTAGTAAATTCGTTTCTCAACGATTCCTAAGATTATACCGACCTGAAACACACACATCCTCGCAAGATGAAGACAGGATGGATAAACCGCTGGAGGAATTCAATATAACCAATAAGAATAATATTCAATGGCCGACTTAGAAAAAATGATAGACTAATGAACTTTGAAGTCGAGAAATTCATAAAGGAGAGCGAATCCGCATTTCAATACTTCGAAAAATATTTACCAACGTCAGTTTTTGATGATGTCGTTTTTTATACAAACCTTTATAGTATGCAACAACAATCCCTTCAATTCCCATAAGACCGACAATGATGATGAAACAGATATGGAGGCTTCCTAGTCAAACAAACGTGTTAAATACTATACAAGTACAACGACAGAGGCTCGATTTGATAACATAGATCATTTGCCGAAATTCGAACAAGCTGAACACGCCTTGAGATATGAATTTGAGAGATGTAAGCAGAAAACTTATTTTTACTGCGGCAAGCGTAAAGCACACTTATGCATTCGAAGAAACTCTGTTTGTTTCTATAAAAACCATATGAAATAACTGTTTTTTATCCAAAAATGTACTAACGTATATTAAAGAACAATAATTAATATTAAAACTTGTAAATATCTACATCACAACAATTTATACTCTTGTTGATATTTATGATTTCATCTTATACACGAGTTGACTACTAATGTCCACTACAGTGGACATCTTGGTGTAGCCCCGCCCACTTGGGTAGGCACAAAAAAATTGGTTCACATTGTTTTTTAGCTGCTAAGCAACAAATAGAACATAGCCAAAAAATGTTAACATACCTAGTATTAACTCGGTAGTGAAAGGGTTAAGTTGCTCAAATATATCAAATTCTAGTTTGCTTCATTTTCAGACCATTACCCTCTTACGAATAATGCTTCAAGATTTTGACATACTTTTAAGGCCGAACGCCACTTACACTTCATGTAAGAATGCGGATTGGGATTGTTTTCGAAGCGAAGTTGTACATGATCTTTTGTGTTATTTTCCTCGAGGAATTTATCAAATATTGAGATTGATCAGCGCATTGAGAATTTTACATCTTCGATATTTTGTATGGAAAGTCGGCACTCGGAAAGGGTTGATGTACGATAAGGTATCAACAGACCCCATTTTAACCATTGCGCGTGCACAAAATATTATGATTTGTCCTTTTGTCCCTTTAATAGAAACGTTTTCCCCCTAGCCCGATTTCGCCTATTTACAATCACAAACAGTGTATGACGTTTAACCGATATCATGCACATTTTTAGGGTCCTTGGTTAAATTCTTTGACAACTTTGGCTAAATCGCCTTAAAATTTCGACGATAACTAATATATAATAATTTCATAGCATATCCAGTCAATATTTCGTGGTGTAGCAAACGCAATAACAACTTTAGTATACAATCCACCCAACGTTGGAAGGTATACAAATTGTGTGAAGGTATACAATTGAAGGAAAAGTCGATTAAACGACTTCCTTTCTCCAAAAAGTTGGAAGTCTACTTTAAATATATTTTTATAAGTCATTTGATGTCTTGCCAAAGATTGCTAAAGAACAATTTTGGCGGGTTTAGAAACAGCTGTACAGTCTACCTGACAACCGTAACAAATACATTATACCAATTTCTTCTTTTTACGTTGATTCTGAAAAAGAAACAACATAAAGGTCTCGAATCAGAATAAAAACTGACTTTTTGCCTCGGCTAAGTCACTTATGTAATCCTATCTGGATGCAATTTAGCACACGTTTTTTTTTGGTCAACGAAGGCGTTTGTAGAATTTGGAGAAAATCGTTTCAGCTTTAGATATATCTCCCATACATATATTTTCATTCGATTTAATGTGTTTATCTCAGGCTGTTATTGAAATTGTAGAAATTCGATATAGCTCAAACACTTGTCTCTTCATCAAATTGTCTGCCAATTGACATTTGGCAGAGTTAGCTTTTAAAATGTGTTAAAAATATCCACATTTTAAGGATCTAAGGGTACCAAAAATATTAAAGCTAAACCACCTTAAGAATGCATATCGACTTGCTGATTTCCGTCCGTCTATATCTATCTAAAGCTTGTAATCAAACTACGGGTCGCAATTCATGTCGGATTTTCCTTAATTAATCTTGATGAAACTTAGCACGAGTAAGTTTTTTGTGCCAAGGCAGAACGTTATTGAAGTTGAAGAAAATCGGTATAGATTTAGACAGAGCTCCCATACATAGTACATGCATAGCTGTTAAATTTCGATTACGTTTAGTAACACAAGGGAACAAGGTATTTGTGTTTTAAGCACTGAATATTGTTTTTAAGGTAATTTGAATCTGCACTTGGATTTTTTCTATCAGTTCTACTATTCGCGATATACCATTATGTCCAAAATTAAGGCACTTCCACTACAAATATTTAAAAAAACCTTGAAAACTGTTCACAATATTCAGTTAAAAAAATTAAAACTCGTCAACAAAATTATCTTTAATCCGTGCCTACATTGTTTTTAATTTGGCATAGTAGTTTCAGATATATCGTTGAAATTTTGAAGAAAAAAAACATTTTTTTTTTAAAATATTCATATAAACAAATAATGCGACAAAAATCAAATTGTTGGTCTAAAAATATTTAGTTTAATATGTTTTGAATGTAATGAGCTTTATTTCATTAAAATTGGTGAACAACTTTTGATGTTGTCAACAATTTACTTATAAAACTGAATTAACAAAAATCGCGATTTCCATACAGCAATAACCTTTATGAATATGTGTGTGTTTGCTGCTGTTCTATTTATACAACTCAGATTTTTTATACATAAGTCAGATTTTTCTATCAGCTATACTTTTCAAGTTATTAATAAAAGATATTTTTAAATTTAATTTCATACAACTCATAGAAAAATTTTCTTTTATAACATTTTCTTAAATTATCTTTAGAGGGTTGATTTTTAATGCTCCAGCAATAGTCCGCCATCATATGGGCATCCCAGTGACCCTGGTACATCTTCTCTATAGTACTAATATCTTGATTGAAACTTTCCCCTTGTTCTTCACTGAAGTCTCCACGATTTTCGGGGAAACCATCTAAATTACTATGTATAAGTATATAGTGCACCTTAATGCTCATATTACAACCAAGCTTTTCGAAATGTGACAACTTGTTATCCACGTGTTTCGAGTAGTTTTCATTCTTTTTGTTTCCCAGGAAATTTTGTACTATCCAAACAAATTCACTCCATGCTTTTCTTTCAATATCTGTCATGGAACTACTAAAGTTTTCATCATTGATTATCCTTTTGATTTGAGGGCCATCAAAAAATCCGGCTTTCAGTTTCTCACAAATCAAATTTTTGGAACTTTCTACTGATATATCTAAAACAATCACCGTCCTAGTTGAGAAGTTAAAAAAATTATATGGAAAGTTATAAAAATTATAAATTTGTTCAGGAATTTAAGAAAGTACTGATATATTTTTTTAAATTTCTGGTTTTGTTATAAAGGTTGATCTTTTGAACGTTTTCGCTTTGCCTAATGGGCTCATTCATGGTTGTTTTGCGGAAGATGAAGGATTTTACCGAAATATTGTGTTTTCAAATGAAGGTAATTTTCTACTCGGTGGCTAAGCCAACAAGCAAAATTGCCGCATATGGGGTTCAGAGAACCCACACTTGACTATTGAGAAGCCGATACATCCATAACGAGTCGCTGTTTAGTGTGGATTTTGGGCTGGCGGCACTACACGCAGAAAAAAAGTATGGTTGGTGTGACAATATTCGAAGAGGATCATACTATTGTTGCATATATTGTTGTGGCACAACTATATTGTGATCATCACAACAATAGTATTATTTACACATAACCATAATATGATCCCCACAACAATAGTATGCTTCACACTCAACCATAATATTATCTCCACAACCATATAATGATCCTCACAACCATAGTATGTTTCTCATTCAACCATAGTATGATCCTCACAACCATAGAATGATTCACATGCAACCATACTATGATCCCCACAACCATAGTATGATTCACACCCAACCATACTATGATCCCCAAAATTATTTATTAGGATGGGTAATGGGTTTTTCAAAAATAGAGATTTTTATCAAGCAAGTTATTTAAAGTTGCATTACAATAAGTTCATAGCCAGATTTGAGGCCATGTTTTTATTAAACATTTCATTCATGAAACAAAAATATATATTCCAACGGCAGTCTACGAGTAAAATACTTTTAGTTGCAAGCAGGGGAGAATGGTACTTCAACATCCGTACCCCAAGTAACGAATGTGATTAAACCATGATCAATGGCTATATACTTGAGTGCAGGGAGATTTAAAATAAACGAGAACCAGTCGGTAGTAGAGTATTTCACCGAACAAAATAAACACAATAAAAATACCTCGAACTATCTTCCGATTGTTGTTCTTTTTTTACTGGACAACAAACATGCACTGTATCGTGTGTATGTGTTTTTTTGGTGTATCAAACAAAAACATACGCACACGCATGCATATCTGCTCTATAAAACCTGTTTTGTTATGTTCATAGACGCAACCATACTGTATGATTGTCGTAATCATATTATTGTTAATGTAGATTTTAAACAACAATACTTTTGTTGCACCAACCATGTTTATATGGTTGCTACAACAATATTTTCATTTCTAAATTTTGTCAATAATACTATTGTTACATTTCAAAAATGTAAATTTTACCGCAATCATACTGTTGTCAAAATTAAATACAAAAATCAATACTATGGTTGCGACGAACATGCTTTTATTGTAGAGAACATATTATTGTTGCGGTGACCATATAGTAACCATATCTTTTCTATGCGTGTATGGGCCATTTTTCTTTGAAAATGAATGATATTATATTCCATTATTAAATGACAAAGGTTAACCTTTCAAATTAAACCATAAATTTGAAAAAAATAACAGTACTTTTTTGCAGCCGATTCAAAGATATTTCGCCTTGATCTGTAGTGTTCAATATACACTACAGATTGGTGCCAATATTGGTAAATGGGAAAAGTGAGAAAACCATTTTAGCGACTAATATGCGCTAAAAATGCGACTGGATGGGGAAATGGTTTCGATTAGTCGACTGATCGATTTTTTGATGCAAATATTGAAAAAGCCGTGATCGACTTTTGCGTTCGACTTTTAATCGAACTATCCGTTTCAGCTTTAGATATATCTCCCATACATAAATGTTCATTCGATTTAATGTGTTTATCTCCAGGCTGTTATTCACTCCATGCTTTTCTTTCAATATCTGTCATGGAACTACTAAAGTTTTCATCATTGATTATCCTTTTGATTTGATAGCCATCAAAAAATCCGGCTTTCAGTTTCTCACAAATCAAATTTTTGGAACTTTCTACTGATATATCTAAAACAATCACCGTCCTAGTTGAGAAGTTAAAAAATTATATGGAAAGTTAAAAAAATTATAAGTTTGTTCAAGAATTTAAGAAAGTAGATACTGATATATTTTTTTAAAATTTCTGGTTTTGTTATAAAGGTTGATCTTTTGAACGTTTTCGCTTCGCCTAATGGGCTCATTCATGGTTGTTTTGCGGAAGATGAAGGATTTTAGCCGATACATCCATAACGAGTCGCTGTTTGGTGTGGATTTTGGGCTGGCGGCACTATGGACCATTTTTCTTCGAAAATGAATGATATTATGTTCCATTATTAAATGACAAAGGTTAACCTTTCAAATTAAACCATAAATTTGGGAAAAATAACAGTACTTTTTTGCAGCCGATTCAAAGATATTTCGCCTTGATCTGTAGTGTATATTGTGTTTTCAATATACAATACAGATTGCTGCCAATATTGGTAAATGGGGAAAGTGAGAAAAACCATTTTAGCCACGAATAGGCGCTAAAAATGCGACTGGATGGGGAAATGGTTTCGATTAGTCGACTGATCGATTTTTTGATGCAAATATTGAAAAAGCCGTGATCGACTTTTGCGTTCGACTTTTAATCGAACTATCCACTTTAGCGTTCGACTTTTAATTGAACTAGTGACTTCAGCGTTCGACTTTTTGATACCGACTGAACAAATATTTGTAGCCTGCAAAACACTGAGGAACAGGGTATTATTAGTTGTTTTATGGCAAATAACTGAGCTAGACCCACCTTTAAGTGTACTGTTCGACTCAGAATCACAAGCTGATTCACCTATCTGTCTATCTTTAGCGTGTTATCCAATAACAGGTCGCAGCATCACTAGCTGATTCGCTTTAACGATATCTGTTTCGATTGTCCGTCCGTCTGCTGCAGATCTAAAGCTTGTAATTAAATTACAGGCCGCAGTTGTTTTTCATGAAATTTGGCAGAAGTAGGGATTTTTGAACCAAGGACGGACGCTTTGAAATTTGATGAGACACATATGTTTAGCCGGTTCTATGTTTTTAGCTCTAGAAGCCATACATTACATTTAATTCCTCTGAATTTAACACACAACCGATCTAGAATACCAAAACACCATGCAATTGGTTTTGGCTCCAGAAAAACAGCATCCATTTGGACGTACAGAAAGGGTTGGTTTTAATTGAGAATGACACGAGCTTAAAAATAAACTTTTAAAGTTTGTCTTAATTTGGTGACGTAATATTCGGCCCAATTAAATATGGCCAAATGCGTAAAAAATACAAATGAGCAAAATAATAAGGAACATTTTTCACAAATCCAACTTTGGCATTGTTTTTCTAATCTGGGTAAATTTAGAATTTGGCCTTATCATACATAAAGAACTAATAGCCATACATAAAGAACTACGAAATATTGAGCTGGCACCCTATGAAGTATATACTTATATATAAGTATTCCTGATTGCCGGAAAATCCATAGACAATCTATCTATGTCCGTGTGTCTGTTAAAAGCATGGTAACGGTCACACGAATCAACCTAGGATCCTGAAATTTTGCATGACAATGGTTTATGGTTATAAGCTATAAATGTAAAATAGTTTCTCTTTAAGGGACTAAATGCACTTCCCTTTAATAGTTTAAATGGCCCATGCGTCCGAGCCTAATCTCAGCCGAAACTTCAAAATAAAAAAATATGTATTTTGGTAGCAATGTTTGCTTTAAATTGAGTGCACATATGTATGTCTGTCTTAACTACTGACACAAATGTGTATTCAACGTCCAGCAACTATTACCCTTTTTAAGCTATCAACAGACCCCGTTTTAACCATTGCGCGTGCACAAAATATTATGATTTGTCCTTTTGTCCCTTTAATAGAAACGTTTTCCCCCTAGCCCGATTTCGGGCTAGCACCCTCGCATTAAAATTTCGACGATAAATAATATATAATAATTTCATAGCATATCCAGTCAATATTTCGTGGTGTAGCAAACGCAATAACAACTTTAGTATACCATTCACCCAACGTTGGAAGGTATACAAATTGTGTTAAGTTACTACGTAAAAGTTCATGAAGGAAAAGTCGATTAATCGACTTCCTTTCTCCAAAAAGTTGGAAGTCTACTTTAAATATATTTTTATTAGTCATTTGATTTCTTGCCGAAGTAATCAAAGACTGCTGAAGAAATACCTTGGCGGGTTTAGAAACAGATGTACAGGCTACCTGGCACCCGTAGAAAATACATTATACCAATTTCTTCTTTTTACGTTGATTCTGAAAAAGAAACAACATAAAGGTCTCGAATCTGAATAAAAACTGACTTTTTGCCTCGGCTAAGTCACTTATGTAATCCTATCTGGATGCAATTTAGCACACGTTAGTTTTTTTGGCCAATGAAGGCGTTTGTAGAATTTGGAGAAAATCGTTTCAGCTTTAGATATATCTCCCATACATATATGTTCATTCGATTTAATGTGTTTATCTCCAGGCTGTTATTGAAATTGTTGAAATTCGATATAGCTCAAACACTTATCTCTTCATCAAATTGTATGTGTTGAACTTTAGAAGCCACATATTACATCCAATCTTGATGACATTTGGCAGAATTAGCTTTATGGACCTAGGAAAAAGGTTATTAAAATTGAAAAAATCATTTCAGATATGGATATAGCTCCCACATATATATTCATCCGATATTTCTGTTTTTAGTTATACGCGGAATAAAATGTGTTAAAAATATCTTTGCATGCAAACTCATCTAAGGGTACCAAAAATATTAAAGCTAAACCACCTTAAGAATGCATATCGACTTGCTGATTTCATTTCCATCCGTCTATCTCTATCTAAAGCTTGTAATCATACTACAGGTCGCAATTCATGTCCGATTTTTCTTGATTAATCTTGATGAAACTTAGCACGAGTAAGTTTTTTGTGCCAAGGCAGAACGTTATTGAAGTTGAAGAAAATCGGTATAGATTTAGACAGAGCTCCCATACATAGTACATGCATATCTGTTAAATTTCGATTACGATTAGTAACACAAGGTATTTGTGTTTTTTAAGGTAATTTGAATCTGCACTTGGTTTTTTTCTATCAGTTCTACTTTTCGCTATATACCATTATATCCAAAATTAAAGCACTTCCACTACAAATATTTAAAAAAAAACCTTGAAAACTGTTCACCATATTCAGTTAAAAAATCCGTGCCTACATTGTTTTTAATTTGGCATAGTAGTTTCAGATATATCTACTATGCCATTTTTTTTTATTAAATATTCATATAAACAAAAATCAAATTGTTGGTCTAAAGGTATTTAGTTTAATATGTTTTGAATGCAATGAGCTTTATTTCATTTAAATTGGTGAACAACTTTTGATGTTGTCAACAATTTACTAATAAAACTGAATTAACAAAAACCGCGATTTCCATACAGCAATAACCTTTATGAATATGTGTGTGTTTGCTGCTGTTCTATTTATATAATAAGTGTGTTGTCACTGTTCAGATATTACATAAGTCAGACTTTTCTATCAGCTATACTTTTCAAGTTATTAATAAAAGGTATTTTTAAATTGTATTACATACAACTTATAGAAAATATTTCTTTTATAACATTTTCTTAAATTATCTTTAGAGGGTTGATTTTTAATGCTCCAGCAATAGTCCGCCATCATATGGGCATCCCAGTGACCCTGGTACATCTTCTCTATAGTACTAATATCTTGATTGAAACTTTCCCCTTGTTCTTCACTGAAGTATCCACGATTTTCGGGGAAACCATATAAATTACTATGTATAAGTATATAGTGCACCTTAATGCTCATATTACAACCAAGCTTTTCGAAATGTGACAACTTGTTATCCACGTGTTTCGAGTAGTTCTCATCCTTTTTGTTTCCCAGGAAATTTTGTACTATCCAAACAAATTCACTCCATGCTTTTCTTTCAATATCTGTCATGGAACTACTAAAGTTTTCATCATTGATTATCCTTTTGATGGCCCTCAAGGCCATCAAAAAAACCGGCTTTTAGTTTCTCAAAAATCAAATTTTTGGAACTTTCTACTGATATATCTAAAACAATCACCGTCCTAGTTGAGACCTTTGACAAATTGTTTCATAAACCCTAGCTTGATATGGAGAGGTGGCAGTATTATGCGATTCCAAGGCACAAGTGGTTCATTCAGTATATTTAGCTTTCCTGGAACTATAGCTTTGCTCGAAGGCCAGTCTTTTCCAATGTTGAGATCTTGCTCTGCTATCCTATAAATAAATAAAACACGGATGTTTTGTGTAGACTCCTTGTAGACCTAGAAGAAAATTAACCATTTGCATATCCACACAAATTAGTCACCGATGTTCGTTGTAGTCAGATATGGGCATACTGCACGTTATTTTTAGTGCACTAACAATTTCACTGCCAGTATTCACTTAGTGGTAGTGCAATTTTTCCACTACCACTAAAGTAAAACATCAAATTGCACTAGCACTAACCATTTAGTGGTATTAAAATAATGCACTACCACTAAATTTTAGTGGTATTTAAAAAAATTGCACTAACACTAAATTTTGTGGTATTGAGAAAAAAATCAAAGTGAAGCAATTACGATGAATTGTGTAATATAATAGAAAGTTAATCTTGTATTTTCAGGCATTCATTCAAATGTGTAATGGGAGTAGTAAAATAAATTTATGGGAAGGAGGAAGCAAATAAACATTAGCAATGATGCTTTTAAGTTTCTCGTAGCTTTTATTTATTAAATTTAATCATTTGTTATTAGCTATTTACATCTCCAATGTCATGTACTTACCTCCACACTTAAGCAGTGCATTCATAAGATTCTCCTAAATTCTACGCCTCTGGGTCTAGAGATTACACTTAAATAGAAAAGAACTCATAACGGTAAATTTTTCTTTTCTTATTTAAAAACACGCTTAACCAAAGCAAAAACAAAATGTTTAAAAATAAACATCTATTACATTGTCATATTACCATAGTGATGTAAGGTGCAGCGTTGGTGCGGTTGTTTGCTACTCAGTTAAGTTCATGTTATAATATGGCGACGAACAACTGATATGTATTATACTTTTGTACTCGTATATATTGTTTTTTTTTCAGTTGCACTAAAATTTAGTGGTAGTGCAATTTTTTTTCAAATATCACTAAATTTAGTACTAGTGCTATAAAAATTTCACTACCACTAAAATTTAGTGGTAGTAATTGCAATTGTTTTTAATACCATTAAATGGTTAGTGGTAGTGCAATGTGATGTTGCTATACCACTAACCATTTAGTGGTAGTGAAATTTTAATAGCACTACCACTAATTATTTAATTTTTAGTGCACTAAAATCTTGTGCAATATGCCCAACTCTGGTTGTAGTTAATTTTATCTATAACCGAGGCAATAGTAGACTATTCTTTTTTAGCTTTAGTTGAATGTGCAATCTGCAATGAACCCAATTTATTACCGTTATGCAGATGTACATATTTTAGACTGCGATTATTTGGATCACATTCATTTGGATCATACTTCTCTTATACCACCGCTGTTACTAAACCAGGAACATCTGAACAATAAACCAACTCACCGTGTTCCTGAAAGAATGGAAGTACGTTTTTCTCTCTGTTACGGTAGTATGAAATTCTTGTTTCTTGGGTTAACAGTTTTTTTCTTGCTTTAATCGAAAAGCTAGAATTTAAGATGCTTTTTTAGGGAGTCCAAGGTCTCTCACTAAATCAAGCTCATACTGATTAAATGGCTGGCGTTCAGAAGAAATATCTAAATGTTCAGGGTTAAAATGATTTATATTTTTTGTGGATTTGCACTTTTACTTTCTTGTCGTTATTCACTTTTAAAAAGCCGGAGAAAACTCACTTGTACCTTTCGCGTTCGTTGACACTTGTTGAATGACAAAAACCGACCAATGAACGACTTTGTGTACTACATATTTTTCAATATTTTACTGACAGGTACATACTTATGAATGGGCGCATCTGTTAAGGGTGGCTATATTCCTGATTCAGCCTACCGATACCAGGGTTTAGAAATTTTAATTTATGTGCGTTCATTTGGCATCACATATTAGTTTGTTTACAATGCGTTTGTGATTGAAATTTTTAAGAACTTGCCAAATAATGACCACTCATAAGTCTGCGTGGAATTTCTGTAAAAGTCATCCGTTACAGGTAGCCATAGGAAAAACACACATCAATAAAAAAAAGTTATTTTCCCTTACTGTACGTCTCCTGGGGTTTCTAACCAACGGGTAACAACTAGCAAAAGCGATGACCCCTACTGTTCTTCAATTATTTCCATTTGCATTTCTTCCACAAGTTGTTGCATTTATCCGATGTTTTAATAAACATAAAATTATATACATTTTCACATTTTGCGTTTGAGAAGTCGGATAAGAAAATCAATCATTTACATTAAAACAACAACAAAATTATTATTCATTAGATTTGTACTCGTACTGATTGAGATGAGTTTTTGTATCCTAATTTTTTAGGTTAAAATCAGTCAACTAATTTCATTTGCAAGTACACTCAACTCTGTTTTTACACGGTCTTTTTTTACACGATTTTAAAATAACACGGTTCACAAAAAAACTTTTTTACACGAATTTTTCGTTCTAGCACGAATTAAAAAAATTTTTTCTTTGAAACGTTGTGGTGGGTTAAAACAGTTTGAAAGCCATTCAACCTCAATAGTTTCAATAGCCATTAAAATCAGCTGTTTTACTTGTGGCTTTCGCGGGCACAAACAAAGAAACGAGAAACAAATACAAATACATACATACATACATACTACATACAACATACAATTATGGGAATTCCCCGAATTTTCGTCAACTTCTTGTTGCTGAGCAAAGCTGAACAAAGCATTTCGCTTTTCAGTATTGATTTAAGTGTTGAGAGTGGAGGATGCCAAAAATATTATAACAGATAAATAAGGTAAACAAATCCAAACGTTGGTGTTGATTTAAGATTTTAATTCTAGGTATCTCTTTCAGTATAATTTGTATTACTCATTGTTTTAAAATATAATATTAAAAAGTAAGATGTCAACACAAAAACAAAATACTTCAAAGAGACAAGCAATTTCATTGGAAACTAAAATAAAAATTTTAGACTGTCTAAAAAGAGGGGAAGGTCCCACATCTGTTGGCAAAAAGTTTTGCTTAAATGAAGCGACTATAAGAACAATTAGAAAAAACGAAGATTCCATTCGACAATCAATAATCTCTGGTTCGGCACTCAGTTGCAAAACATCTTCTTATAGTCGAAATGCTATCTTAGAGAAAACGGAAAAACATTTGGTGTTCTGGATTGAAGATTTAATAAAGAAAAAAATTCCAGTTGATGGGCCGATTATAAAAGAGAAAGCACTTAGACTATTCAATCGGATTCAGGAATCGGAGCCATCAACAAGTCATCAGGTAACGAAGACTGTAGCATTTAATGCAAGTGATGGATGGCTAACAGGTTTTTTGAAAAGACACGCTTTTCATAGTGTAAAAATAAAAGGAGAAGTAGCATCAGCTGACGTAAATGCTGCAAAAAGCTTTCCAGATTATCTTGCAAAAGTAATTCAACAGGGCGGCTATACTCCAGACCAAATATTTAATGCCGACGAAACCGGATTATTCTGGAAGAAAATGTCTAAAAAAACATACATAGCGAAATCTGAAAGATCAGCTAGTGGTTTTAAAGCGGCCAAGGATCGGTTGACGTTCTTGCTTTGTAGCAACGCATCTGGTGATAAAATGTTAAAGCCTCTTTTAATAAACAAGTCCCTTATGCCACGGGCTTTAAGAGGTAAGAACATTAAACAACTTCCAGTTCATTTTATGGCAAATAAAAAGGCATGGATGACGACTGATCTCTTTACGAAATGGTTCAACGATTGCTTTGTTCCTGAAGTCCAAAAATATATTGAAGAAAAAGGTTTGGAATTCAAAATACTTTTGCTCGTTGATAATGCGCCCAGCCATCCAGTAGTAGATCATCCAAATATTCAACTCCTGTTTTTGCCGCCTAATACTACCTCTCTGATTCAACCACTTGATCAGGGTATTATAGCCACTTTCAAAATGTACTACATGAAGCAAACGTTAAAATACATTATAGATTCAGTGGAAGAAAAAAATGTTACGGTTGTGGAAGCATGGAAAAAGTTTACGATTCTGGATTGTATAACACATGCTTCCCTTGCCATCAAACAGTTGCGCCCATCGACATTACATAAATGCTTGTTGGAAACAAATTTTGCCAGCATGCGTCAAAAATGATAATTTATTATTACCAAACTCAACTGTGTGTTCTGAAATTATAGCTCTAGCAAATGAAATTGGTGGCGAAGGTTTTAATAACATGCAAATGGCTGACATTGATGAATTGATACAAGAAATCGCTTTGACTGAGGACGATTTGATGGAAGTTGTGGCGGTTGATGATAGGGAAGACATCAATAATGACGAAGTTGAAAGTGAAGTTCAGCTATTAACGGCTGATTTAATTCGTGAAGGCTTGAAATTTGCTACAAGTATGGAACAACATTTTCTTGCACATGATCCTGACATGGAGCGTGCTTTAAAATTTCAACGCAATCTTCAGTTTTGTGTAGCTGGATATCGTGAATTATATAAGCAACTGGAAAAACCAAAAAAACAGCAGCTAATAACAGACTTTATGCCATCAACAAATCCAACTGAGGCAATAAATGACGATCGAAGTTCTTCATTTGAATCCAACACGACTATTCTACTAGACATATCTGATGAAAGCAATTTTGGAGTAGTCAGTAATAAACGTGCACGCTTGTTATCAAGTGACGATGAATAGTTGCGGAATTACTTTTTTTTTCTTATTTTAATTTTTATGCAATGTACTCATGGACTGAATCCTTACAATTATTAATTTATGTTATTTTATTATTATTATTTATTGTTTTTTTATTCTTATATGTTATTTTTTTTTAATAAAAATGGATTGTTTTTATGTTTTAAAATAATATGCATTTCATTATAACTTTTTTTGCACGGATTTTTGGAAAAATATATAGGGTTTTTTCATTTTACACGATTTTTATTAGGTTTGGAACGTATCCCCAAATTTTATATGTGTCGTATGCATTTTTTTACACGATATTTTTTTACACGGTTTTCTTAGGAACGTATCTACCGTGTAAAAAGAGAGTTGGGTGTATAAGTAGTTTAACATATCGGTGGCTTAATTCCACAGTATGCTAAGTCTAAAAAGTCAACTGTACTTTTAAATAATGCTAAGTCGAAATAGCATACTCTGGAATTAAGACATCGATATGCAAGATTCCATGTTAATCGCTTTATGTTATTGCCATCCCATGTTGGATATGCAGTGGCTGCTCAGTTTGTAAATTTTTGACGAAATCGGTTGAAGCCAGCATATTTAGAGTATGGCTGCAGCATCTCTGATGAATAGGTACAAACTTTTCATTATCAAATATCGGCAGATGGTGAATAATATCTTCTTCGAACAAGTTAATTCCCATACCGTAATAAAAATTTGAATTATTGTCTGTAACGGTCAAAACAATTTTTGAGCTGGTCAAACCAACGATGTGTCGATTCAGCAATCATGTGCGCAATATTCTCAGCATTGTGTATTCCAAATATTCTTCTGCATGCCAAAGCTGCCGATTCGATTTTCATTTCAAATTACCCGTAAGCTGATGACACGTATATCTAAGGGAGCTTCTGTGGTTCCCAGACCAAATATCTGCTGTTGTTTCTTTTATATTTTGCACTATGGTGGTATATTTTCCCTCCAGTTTTTAGCCGATGTTTGCCTGGTCATCACCTTGGTACGAGTACATGTATTGTCAAACATGTCTACAAAGGATTTTTTATTCAGAATGGCAAGGGGCAATGAAGAGTCAACAATAGCATGTACAATTTTACTATCAAACTCATTTTGCACTTTACCGCCATAAGCGCTACTTGCTTTATAACTTTTATATTTTTTGAAAGCTATGCTTGACTCGCAAATGTTTTATGAAATTCACTTCACCACAGACTTTTAGTACTCGATGACACACAACACAACGATGTGTAAATAATGTCTTTGAAAATAATTTGTCGTGCATAAGACAGCGAATTCACACATACTTGTTTGATGGCCGGTGCAGATTCTTCAATTAATGGCCTTTATTTTTAGTTGTAGAAGTATTATAGTCCAGATCCTCAACACTGTTGTCTGCGGAAACTGGTTTTCGAAAATAAACAAAAACTCTAAAACACGTTGTCATACATGGGAGTAACTAATTACAGTTTGATATCGTCAGCTAGTCTACAGGTAATGCCATGTGTTATTTTTACAGAGATTACATCAGAGAGATGTTGTTAGGAGACAATATATGTAAATCAGTTTTTTCGCTCTCCCGATGCCCTGTTAAGAAACACATAGCACCACATGCAGGTTAGCTGACGATATTAAAAAAGTATTGAAGAACTCCCATGTACGGTAATTAAAGAATTGTATTACAGACATACATACATACATCCCATAAGTATGAATTGAATAGACTTCAGAATAATTAAAAAGAATAAAACGTAATCTCTTAAATTAGGCGGATTGTTTTTTGATTACTTTTGATTCGTTTTCATTATTTTATAGTAATTTGAAATAATCTTTATAACTTTTTGATTATTTGTAATTGTAATCAAGTATAACAGCCGTATTCATAAAACATTAAAACAGCTTTACAAACGATTGTTAAGCTTAAAGTATGAAAACTGTATTCATAAACGATTATTAGCTTAATAATCGTTTTGTAAACCATTATTAAATGTGTGCATTTTAATATTCTTTCGACCCTACTTTAACAGTTTTTTAAAGTGACGTTTGTGTTTGTTTGTGTACATTACACATATTTTTTGAAATATTTTTAAAACATACGAGCAGAATGGATACGTTAAATTTGATACAAAGAATTGGTGAGAGATATTGTAATTGCATAAAAAACATTGGTAATTGTGTGCCATTTGGAACAGATACCATTATCGAAATTGCGAGCCCCCGTGAACCAAAAATTTATAAGGAGAGAAAAAACCCATTTTCCGTTCCAGATAACCAATTTAAGCAAAGATACCGTTTAAATAAACAAACGGCAAGAAAAATTATTGATATAGTCAAAACGGATATCTCTGTAGACCGAAGAGGACACGGAACATCGCCAGAACTCAAGGTTTTAGTAGCTTTGCGGTGCTGGGGACGAAGAGAAGTAGGTTAATGTTCTAAGCATATTACATATATAAATAAAGGCGTGCAACATAAGTTTCAGGATGATGCAGGTGACCTCCATGGATTATCACAACCCACGGTCAGCCGGATTTGTGCAAAAGTTGCTCGCGCTTTGGCTAAACACGGGAAAGAAGTTGTAAAAATGCCAACATGTGCTGAGGATGAGGTCAAAATAGCAAAAGAATTTAAAAAAAATCGCAACTTCCCTGGAGTTATAGGCGCTATTGATGGAACCCATATAAAAATAAAAAAACTGGCGGGGATTTGGCGCAATATTATATCAATAGAAAGGGATTTTATTCCTTAAATGTCCAGGTATTACCAATATGCTACTATAATTTCAGATTTTACTTATGTTTTTACTTATATAGGTGGTTTGCGATGCTAAACTTAAAATTTTGGATATAGTGGCGAGATGGAGGGGCAGCACCCACGACTGCCGAATTTTCAATGAGTCAAGAATAAAAGAGCGATTTGAAAATGGTGAATTTCGAGGCCGCTTGCTTGGTGACTCAGGGTACAAGCTAACGCCATACTTATTTACTCCATTACAACGACCACAGAATGAAAAGGAGATAAAATATAACGCACACGCACACATTGCAACCCGAAATCCTGTTGAGCGATGTTTCGGCGTGTGGAAAAGCCGTTTCCGATGTTTACATGACGGAATTTCTGTTAGTTTTTCAAACGTAAAAGTACTCGTTGTAGCTTTAGCTGTTTTTCATAACATCGCCATAGAAGAGAACGATTCTCCCCTAGGTAAATCTTATTAATAACTGTTAAATTAAAAATATATATTTAAACGAAAAATAACTTTTTTAGATGATTACAGCACACACGAAGAGATGGTAGTTGAAATGGCAGAAAATGATTTGCATGACCAAGAGACATCAACAAGAAGAGAAGGTGTAATATTAAGAACTTTCATACAAAATCATTTTTAATTAGGACAAAATATCAGTATGTCCACATGAAGTTACATTTAAAAACATGTTTAATTTTTACACAAAATTATTTTAAAATGATTATGTAAAAATATAAATTACATTTCGTGGAGAACTAGTCCATTGTACACGAAAAAATACAAAAACAAAAATATTGAGAAAAAATATGCATATAAAATATTAAAATTGACGCCGTGAAAAAATAATTCTCTGTCGAAATTTTAAAAATATTTTTGCCAGAGTATGTTCGTCATAACGCGTCGTTTGAGCCCCATATTGCCCACGAAAAAAGATTATGTTTAACCGAAATACACTAGAAATTGAAACTTAAACCGCGTGTAGGGGACTAAAAGTACCCTGGAAGAAAAAGAATACATGTCCGTAATCAGCTCTTTGATAAACATCGTTTGAGTCCTATCCCTCCTAAAAAAAATAAGTACACCCTAATGTATGTATATACATCTACACAAGAGACGATCCACTGCTTTTTATATAGCGCCAGAAATATCGGGTGTTTCGGTCTTACACACCTTCCAAAATCACACAATTCGCAGCCCATAAAACGCTCAACATACTGAGAATTTTGCCCATGCGGTTTTTAATAAAAGAATCCATTTTTTTATACAAACTTATTTATCGCTCTTCTTTTATTCATAAGTCTTATAATTATTCATATTATAATTATTTAATAAAACGATCTAAATTACTAATGCACAATTAAGCAAACTAACAATAAAAGTAACAAACAAAAATAATTCAATAAAAAACGAAAACCAATATAAATTCTTGAATCTTGATCAATTTTTATTCATATCTGTAAAGAGTGTTAATTTGTTCATTTTAAAAATAACAAGTAAAAACGGCGCTAAGATTCGACCAGGCCGAATATTATGTACCCTCCACCATGGTTTGCTTTCACAGTATAACCTGAAATCAAAACAACCTTTGTTTGAAAGATAATTCCACACCACCAAATTTTATGCAAAATACCCCCAAGAACGGTGTTTTTTACAGAGGTTGTTTTAGTCCTTGTGTAGGGAAGTTTTTTTTTCTGTAAACCGATTTGGCCCATTTACAATCCCAAACAACATACAACTATGAGACTTATCTCTGCCAACTTTCGGACACCCAGCTTAATTATTGTGACCGCTATCGCGCTTTCAATAGACACTTGGACGCTCGGACGGACATCGATAGATCTTCTTAGAATTTTGTATATACTTTATAGGGTCCCTGATCAATATTTCGAAGTGTTGCAAACGGAATGACAAATTTAGTATATCCCTGACAATATGGTGGAGGGTATAAAAATAAATCAAGAATATAAAGTAGAGACAATTGAAAAATTGGAAAGTTTTCGGATTTCTTACTGTTCGTGCTGTTCAATAATAAGTAAAACACAATTCTTCTTTCTTGCATAAATACGTACCAAAGAATTTGTTGTTCTTTTTGTAGCCATTTTCTAAACAACATTTAATTTTAGCACAATAAAACAAAATCCACATTATTAATACGAACCTTTTTAGAAGTTGGAGTTTTGACCTCTTCTGATATTTTGACATCTTCTGATATTTTGACTTCAGCGGGTTTTTACTGATCCTGCTCAATTTCATCTTCCGCAGGTGACGAAGACATCATCTGCAATCTGAAAAAATATAAGGGTCAAATTATACATAGATATGTGATAATAATTGAACACAACTTTTATGAGAGAATTGTAGTCCAATATAACCATACATACCTCAACCCTCTCATACATATACGAGACGTCTGAATCGAATTCGTTGGAGTCCTCAACAAATTCGTTTGGTAACCAAGCGCTTACTACTGCTGACTTGTATTTCTGGAGCTGCTATGCCTCCACCAGTTTTAAAAAGCTCTTTACTGTGCTTTGAAACCTGCTTCCTTGCTTCAACTTTTATTGCAGTCCACTGTGTTTTCAGCTGGTTCATTGTTCTTTGGCCTCCCGTACGCAAGTTGTTGAAACTAAAAAAATAGTAAATAACCAAAATTTCACAAAATAAAAACCAATAGCAAATACCTTTCTTCGACGGCTAGCCAAGCTTTTTTTTCTCCTGATTGGTGTTAGTGTCCGTGTTTTTATTTTCGATTTTACCAACAATCTTCCTAATAAGCTCCTTCAATAGCATCTATAACAGAAAACACATTTAAACAATATTTTTTTAAGTTTTCCACATCATTGTGCAGTACAAGGACTTACCTTATCCTCTTCGCCCCAATTTTCTGACCGTTTACGTTTGCAATCGTCTTTTTTTTCCATTTTCATTTATAAAATCTTCTTTATGGAAAAAACACAAAACAAAAAAGGGAAAATTGTAATTGTAAAAGGGAAAATTGTAATATATATATATATATATATATATATATATATATATATATATATATATATATATATATATATATATATATATATATATATATATATATATATATATATATATATATATATATATATATATATATATATATATATATATATATATATATATATATATATATATATATATATATATATATGATATATTTATATATATATATATATATATATATATATATATATATATATATATATATATATATATATATATATATATATATATATATATATATATATATGTATATATATATATATATATACAGAAACAAATGTACTCTCCCTTTATCACCAACTTAAAATGACAACAACAAACGTAGAGCAATAAACGGATCTGTGTCATATAAAAACTCTTTGAATCGGTTCGAACTTCTAAAGACTGTTAACGACGAGAATGAAGAAATGAGCACTGTAAAAAACAACGATTCAAATGATGTTAACAGTAACCAGAACAATGCAAACAATGTGAAGCAACCACCTATTTTTATACCAGATGTAAATAACACCTCTGCAATGATCAGCGACTTTAAGAAGAACCCTGTTGGAAATGAGTTCACCTACAAATCTTTAAGGGGCGCCCAAGTAAAAGTAATTCCAAAAAATATTGATACATACAGGCAAATAGTGAATCTGTGCAAGGCAAAAAATTTATTAGTTGAGTTGTTATCAAAAAATTGGATTTTTCAACTCCAATATCGGAAATTAAAGAGGTAATTGAACATAAAGGATATACTGTACGCCAGATTTTGAACGTGAAAAGCAGAATTGATAAAACTCCTCTAAATATGATCTATGTGGATCTTCAACCACAACCTAACAATAAAAAAAATCTACGAGATAAGACACATATAAATCAGGCTTTGGTTGGAGTAGAAGCTCTGATTAAAATGAATGAAGTTATGCAATGACAGAGATGTCAACAATATGGACACACAAAAGCTTATTGTAACAAACCTTACTCCTGTATTAAATGCGGACAGGGCCATCCCACTGCTGAATGCCAAAAAACGAAAGACACACCAGCCTGCTGTGTACAGAACCACCCAGCTAATAATAGAGGTTGCCAGGTTTATAAAAAAAATTTGGGTTATAGACGCAATATATCCAAGCACACAACAAGGCCTCAATCTATTCCGCATATGGACATCAACAGTAATTTTCTAGAAAACCTCAACAGTAATAAAAAATTTAGTAAATCGGACGTAGTCAAAGGTAATAATACCAACTCTTCTTTTCAAAAACTGGAGTTATTAATAAGCAAACAAATCGAAATGACCAGCACTTTATTGAAGATGATCGGTCTTCTGATTGAAGATTATGCCAATTGATTAAAGAATTGCTATTTGGAATGCCAGCGGCTTGTCTAAACATAGAGTTTAAGAATACATTAAAAAAAATGATATACTACTAATTTCAAAAACCCATTTTACAAGCAAAACTTATTTTATCATTAAAGGATATGCTCTTTTATATTGCAATCACCCTGATAACACACCCCGAGGCGGATCTGCCATATTAATCAACTCATCTTTTCTTATTTAAAAGCACGCTTAACCAAAACAAAAAACAAAATGTTTAAAAATAAACATCTATTTCAATGTCATATTACCATAGTGATGTAAGGTGCAGCGGTGGTGTAGTTGTTTCCTACTCAGTTCAATTAAGTTCATGTTATAATATGGCGACGAACAACTGATATTATACTTTGATGTATATTGTTTTTTTTCAGCTGCACTAAAATTTAGTGGTAGTGCAATTTTTTTTTCAAATATCACTTAATTTAGTACTAGTGCTATAAAAATTTCACTACCACTAAAATTTAGTGGTAGTAATTGCAATTGTTTTTAATACCATTCAATGGTTAGTGGTAGTGCAATGTGATGTTTCAATACCACTAACCATTTAGTGGTAGTGAAATTTTAATAGCACTACCACTAATTATTTACAGCCGTATTCATAAAAAATTAAAACAGCTTTACAAACAATTGTTAAGCTTAAAGTATGAAAACTATATTCATAAACGATTATTAGCTTAATAATCTTTTTGTAAACCATTATTAAATGTGTGCATTTTAATATTCTTTCGACCATACTTTAACAGTGTTTTAAAGTGACGTTTGTGTTTGTTTGTCTACATTTACACACATATTTTTTGAATTTTTCGAAGTAAACGAAGAAAAAAATATTTTTAAAATATACGAGTAGAATGGATACGTTATTTTTTTGCGTTTGCAATCGTCTTTTTTTTCCATTTTCATTTATAAAAACTTTATGAAAAAATACTACACACAAAAGGGAAAATTGTAGAAAGTTCACTAGTGATGTGTAAACAATCAAAATAAGAAAAATATTATTCGTTATTCGAATACCTTTTTTTATCAGTAATACAAAATTGATCTCAATTTGTCTTTTTTTTAAACATGATTTTGTTTTTATTATTTTACAAGTAAGCATATATATATATTTTTGTTTATTAAATCAGTTCTTTGTAAAATAAACGAAACAAAAAATATAGATTCGAATACTCGCATAATTGATAATCGTATTACTGCATCATTAAGATTGAAATGGCAAGTCAAAACGACCGTGTTGCCAGCATTGAATCGACAAATTGAATATTAGTTAAAGTAGTGTTTATGAATACGTTTTCTTAACAATCGTTTGTTAGGCAAATAGTGCTTGTTAACAAATATGTACTTTAAGTCCCAATTAAGATTTTTTTTATGAATACGGCTGTTAATTTTTAGTGCACTAAAATCTTGTGCAATATGCCCATCTCTGGTTGTAGTTAATTTTATCTATAACCGAGGCAATAGTAGACTATTATTCTTTAGCTTTAGTTGAATGTGCAATCTGCAATGAACCCAATTTATTACCGTTATGCATATGTACATATTTTAGACTGCGATTATTTGGATCACATTCCTTTGGATCATACTTCTCTTATACCACCGCTGTTACTAAACCAGGAACATCTGAACTATAAACCAACTCACCGTGTTCTGGAAAGAATGGAAGTACGTTTTTCTCTCTGTTACGGTAGTATGAAATTCTTGTTTCTTGGGTTAACAGTTTTTTTTCTTGCTTTAATCGAAAAGCTAGAATTTAAGATGCTTTTTTAGAGAGTCCAAGGTCTCTCACTAAATTAAATGATTAAATGGCCGGCGTTCAGAAGAAATATCTAAATGTTCAAGGTTAAAATGATTTATATTTTTTGTGGATTTGCACTTTTACTTTCTTGTCGTTATTCAATTTAAAAAGCCGGAGAAAACTCACTTGTACTTTTCGCGTTCGTTGACACTTGTTGAATGACAAAAACCGATCAATGAACGACTTTGTGTACTACATATTTTTCAATATTTTACTGACAGGTACATACTTATGAATGGGCGCATCTGTTAAGGGTGGCTATATTCCTGATTCAGCCTACTGATACCAGGGTTTAGAAATTTTAATTTATGTGCGTTCATTTGGCACCACATATTAGTTTGTTTACAATACATTTGTGATTGAAATTTTTAAGAACTTGCCAAATAACGACCACTCATAAGTCTGCGTGGAATTTCTGTAAAAGTCATCCGTTACAGGTAGCCATCGGAAAAACACACATCCCTTTATTTGATTGTGAACGGAGTAGCTATCATAAAAGAACAAGAAGAAGCAATTCCGCGCCCACACACTTTTATGACCGTTTATGAGTTTGTTCCGTAATCATAAAAATGAAACTACCTTTTCTTTATTACTTATATGTTTTTTTTAATTCTGAGAATCATAAAAATGTCATCAACGTTTTTTCCAAAGAATTTTGTACATATCTCGAGCAAATTTTTGAAATTCATACTTTTACTTAATAGTGAGTAAGAACGAAACGCGTACATCTATAAACGTGATCTATGTCTCATTTTTTTCATAGGCTTTGTAACTTTGTAACTCGCGAAAGTAGTAGGTTTTGACACTTTTTTTTCATTTCCCTTTTTCATAATTTTTAACAATACAAAATTTTATTTTTTTTAGGTAGAATCCAAAAAGTAGAAAAATCTGTTGTCACCGAACTTAGCATAGCTCATTCATTCAATTTTCAATCGATATTTATGTACATAAAATTAGAAAGCTACTTTAATATGATATTCAATAAAGCTAATAAAAAACACAATTTGCTCCCAACCGATCATCTTTGAGAGTGAAGAAAATTATAATGTGTAATTTTGTTTTGTTTTTTGACAATCTCGGCAGAAAACAGTCGTTCAACTGGAGCTGAAGACGTCAAGGACGTATTCAAAAAAAAATGCTTTCTTTAGTAAATAGTATTTTTGCCAAATCTCATCAGCCTTGAATTATCATTTAAATAACTAAAGAACTGATGTTTTATTGTAGATCGTCGGTCAAGTTTTAATTGGTCTTGTGAAGGAAGACTTGTTTCAATTTTCATGCGAAACCAGAATCAGTTAATTCAAACTCTACTTACCAAAAAATAGGCCCTCTTAAGATATGTACATGGAACGCAAACGGTGTGAACCAACATAGACACGAACTGACCGAGTACCTAGATCGGCAGAATATTGATATAATGCTACTATCAGAAACTCATCTCACAGACAAATACAATTTTCAGATACCTTATTTTAGATTTTATGGTACTCACCACCCCGACGGTAAGGCTCATGGGGGCACTGGTATCCTAATACGTAAACGAATGAAACATGAAGTCACTGAAGGAGTCTCACAAAACTACCTTCAAGCGACAACAATTCGTATCCAGATTCAAGGTAGTTTTCTTACCATTTCAGCAATATATTTCCCCCCGCGGTTCGCGATATCAGAAGATATACTTCTGAACTTCTTCAATGGTCTCGGACACAACTTTATTGCTGCTGGTGACTACAATGCCAAACATACGCACTGGGGATCCCGTTTAGCAAACCCTAGGGGAAACCAGCTGTATAAATGTCTAATGCGACGCCAAAATATATTGGACTTTATATCTCCCAGTCAACCTACATATTGGCCTTCTGATATTAACAAAAAGCCTGACTTGATAGACTTCGGTATAATAAGAGGAGTTAGTAAATCTAACTTATCTGCTAGTACCTGTACTGACTTATCGTCAGACCACTCGCCAGTTATATTTCTTCTTCACGGGAAGACAGTACTTGTAGATGACCCACTAAGGCTTACTTCATACACAACTAACTGGTTAAAATACAGGAAGTACATTAGTAGTCATTTAGATTCGAATCATCTAATTTCTAACGCGGATGAGATCGATAACAACGTATCCAACTTGAACGTAATCCTGGAACAGGCGGCCATTCACGCTACACACAGACAAATAAAAGCGACAAATAGTATGAATTCTTACACTAACCGGGAAATAGAGCACCTTGTAAGTGAAAAAAGGAGGTTCCGTCGCGAATGGCAGCGAAATAGGTCACCAGCGGCACGACTAAGACTGACTGAAGCTACTTAAAGGTTGCAAAGCGCACTTAGAAAAGAAGACAGTAGACAGCAGGCTAGTTTCATTGCAAGTTTAACTCCGACTGCTTCAACCAAATTCTCATTATGGAAATCATAAAGAAATACTAGTATGCTCACCGAAACGCAATTTCCAATATGCGGCGCAAATGGCAAGTTGGCAATATCAGAAGAGGATAAGGCCAATGTTTTTGCAAACCATCTGTCACAGGTATTTCGCCCAAATCCTGCAAGTAGCGACATCCTTCCACCTGATGATAAAATGTCTGCCGTAATTCCATTGTTTACTAACGCAAATGAAGTTCTGAATGTCATTAAAGAAACCGTGAATCCAGGTAAAGCACCTGGATATGATCTTATCACGCCTAAAATGATCTTGGAACTTCCCTATATTGCTGTGAAGTTCCTGGCAAAATTATTTAACTCTATTTTGAGACATGGTTACTTTCCTAAAGTGTGGAAAATTTCTCTGATTCAAATGATTTTAAAGTCAGGAAAGGACAAATCATTACCTTCCCCATACAGGCCGATCAGTTTGCTTCCCTGCTTATTCAAACTATTTGAAAAAGTTCTTTTATCGAAAATAAAACCGTTCCTCGTGTCAAATAACATAATACCAGACCATTAGTTTGGATTCCGGGAAGGTCACAGCACCATCGAACAAGTAAACCGTCTCACCCAAGCAATTGAAAATTTGTTTGAACGGCGAGCGTGCTGCGCCGTATTTCTGGATGTTGCTCAAGCATTTGACAAAGTCTGGCACTTTGGCTTGACCTACAAAATTTCCAAATACTTACCGGCAAATACGCATCGAATTCTTGAGTCTTACTTAGAAAACCGCAGATTCAGAGTCAAATGTGGGCAACACGTCACCGATGACCGCGAAATACTAGCAGGTGTGCCCCAGGGAAGCGTCCTGGGGCCTATCCTTTACCTTCTGTTTAGCGCAGATATCCCTATCAGCCCAAACGTGCTAACATCCACTTTTGCCCACGATACCGCTATAATGGCTTCACATAAAAAGCAGGATATTGCATCTATGAATCTAGGTGTACATCTCAGACGAGTAGAATTTTGGCTTTCTGACTGGAGAATAAAAGTCAATGAGGCTAAATGCACACAGGTAACTTTCACACTGAATTTTAGCACTTGTTTTCTAATCTACACTTGTGCTTCATCCGTAACAGGAATCGCAAAAACACGCGCCTGAAAGACTGTGTAGAATTCTTTTTTCTACGTCATGTGGATTAAATGCTCTCATACGTGATCCTTAAAACAGTCAACACGAAAAACCTACAATACCTAAATTACGTTGTCCACTCTGCTATTCTAGAGTTATCGGTTATACATACATAACTAGAGTTATTCACTCTACATAATATCGCGAACACTCTGTAAATGACTGTAAGGGTCCTCTGGCCCTTTATCACGAGGTTTAAGCCAAACCAGGTTTAAAATTCTCAGACATGTGATCCATACCAGGTATATACTATTTTGACCAAATTCCTGCCAATTAGCAGAGATCCACATAGCAAGAAATCCATACTAGGATTCATTATTGAATTATACTTAAGATTCATATACTTATTGTTAGGCTCCTTTAGAGCAGATTCAATAATTCAAATAGAGCAAATATAAAAAAAATTGGATGCTTGGAGTGCAGTTGCCGCAATTGAGATGTTTGTCTCAGGCTGCAACATGAAATATGGCTGAAACCTTTTCCTTAACCTATGTTCCATTTTTTAAATAATTGAGGATATTTGTTGCACCTCTTGGACTTTGGTTAGTTTATGTAGCCTATTGCTCAGTGTTACAAGAGTCGGTATTTAAAATCCCGCGTTTAATGAAATTAATATAAATTTATATTTCAATGATAAATAATACAAATATATTGAGGGCTTATAGCAGTTATACCATAATGTATGTTGATATCTCCTTAAAGAAAGTCCAACGCCTTATTAATTGGTTCCATTACCAACCAGTACATCTGCAGATACTGTACGTCTCCTGGGGAAAATGTGGCAAAGTCAGCTTATCTCACAGACTATTTAACTTTTCTTCTTAGCAAAGTAGTTTCTAGCGATGACCTCTAGTGTTCATCAATTATTTCCATTTGCATTTCTTCCACAAGTTGTTGCATTTATCCAATGTCTTAATAAATATAAAAATTATAAAAATTTTGCGTTTGAGAAGTCGGATAAGAAAATCAATCATTTACATTAAAACAACAACAAAATTATTTTTCATTAGATTTGTACACGTACTGATTGAGATGAGTTTGTGTATCGTAATTTTTTAGGTTAAAATCAGTCAACTAATTTCATTTGCAAGTATAAGTAGTTTAACATATCGGTGGCTTAATTCCACAGTATTCTAAGTCTAAAAAGTCAACTGTACTTTTAAAAAATGCTAAGTCGAAATAGCATACTCTGGAATTAAGCAAGATTCCATGTTTTATGAAATTCACTTCACCACAGACTTTTAGTACTCGATGACACACAACACAACGATGTGTAAATATTGTCTTTGAAAATAATTTTTCCGGCATAAGACAGCGAATTCACACATACTTGTTTGATGACCGGTGCAGATTCTTCAATTAATGGCCTTTATTTTTAGTTGTAGCAGTATTATAGTCCAGATCCTCAACACTGTTGTCTGCGGAAAATGGTTTTCGAAAATAAACAAAAAACACAAAAACTCTAAAACACGTTATCATACATGGGAGTAACTAATTACAGTTTGGATGTCGTCAGCCATGTGTTATTTTCACAGAGATTACATCAGGGAGATGTTGTGAGGAGACAATATAAATCAGTTTTTTTGCTCTCCCGATGCCCTGTTAAGAAACACATAGCACCACATGCAGGTTAGCTGACGATATTAAAAAAGTATTGAAGAACTCCCATGTACGGCAATTAAAGAATTTTATTATGCACACACATAGACATACATACATCCCATAAGTATGAATTTAATAGAGTTCAGAATAATTAAAAAGAATCAAACGTTATCTCTTATATTAGAGCGGATTGTTTTTTGATTACTTTTGATTCGTTTTCATTATTTTATAGTAATATGAAATAATCTTTATTACTTTTAGATAATTTGTAATTGTAATCAATTATAAGTCTTCAGTTTCAATTGATCTGCCGTTTAGAACATTCGATGGAGCGCGTCTCTGTACTACTTGTACACATAACCAATACATTTTTTTTCTTTTTGTTACAACACAAATCCAATACAAATAATTATAACGGATCAACCGCTGCCTACCCGCGATCTACAGCAGCATTGCACAATGCCGGACTTGAGTGAATCCAGTGATGAGAGCGAAGTGGATTGGCAGAAATGCACCTCAAGCAGAAACAAACGTACTCTCCCTTTATCTTTGAATCGGTTCGAACTTCTAAAGAGTGTTAACGACGAGAATGAAGAAATGAGCACTGTAAAAAACAACGATTCAAATAATGTTAACAACAGTAACCAAGAACCCTGTTGGAAATGAGTTCACCTACAAATATTTAAGGGGCGCCCAAGTAAAAGTAATTCCAAAAAACATTGATACATACAGGGCAATAGTGAATCTGTGCAAGGCAAAAAATTGATTACCATACCTATCAAGTTAGATCTGACAAGTCATTCAGAGTTGTTATCAAAAAATTGCATTTTTCAACTCCAATATCGGAAATTAAAGAGGTAATTGAACAAAAAGGACATACTGTACGCCAGATTTTGAACGTGAAAAGCAGAATTGATAAAACTCCTCTAAATATGTTCTATGTGGATCTTCAACCACAACCTTACAATAAAAAAACTACGAGATAAGACATACATATAAATCAGGCATTGGTTGAAGTAGAAGCCCTGATTAAAACGAATGAAGTTATTCAATGCCAGAGATGTCAAAAATATGGACACACAAAAGCTCCTTATTAAATGCGGACAGGGCCATCCCACTGCTGAATGCCAAAAAACGAAAGACACACCAGCCTGCAGTGTACAGAACCACCCAGCTAATAATAGAGGTTGCCAGGTTTATCAAAAAAATTTGGGTTAAGGCGCGATATATGTCCAAGCAAACAACAAGGCCTCAATCTATTCCACACATGGACATCAACAGTAATTTTCTAGAAAACCTCAACAGTAATAAAAAATTTAGTCACTCGAAAGTAGTCAAAGGTAATAATACAAACTCTTCCTTTCAAAAACTGGAATTATTAATAAGCAAACAAATAGAAATGACCCAGCGCTTTATTGAAGATGATCGGTCTTCTGATTGAAGATTATGCAAATTGATTTAAGAATTGCTATTTGGAATGCCAACGGCTTGTCTAAACATAGGCAAGAAATCGAGTTATTCTTAAACATTCAAAAAATTGATATACTACTAATTTCAGAAACCCATTTTACAAGCAAAACTTATTTTAGCATTAAAGGATATGATCTTTTATATTGCAATCACCCTAATAACACACCCCGAGGCGGATCTGCCATATTAATCAACTTATCGTTGGAATTTGAATATGTTGACAAAATCGAAACTCTTTATTTGCAATCTATCTACGTCAAGTTTTATTGTAGCTCTTCACCTGTTATATTTGGCGCGGTTTATTTCCCTCCAAGGTAGAATCTGAAACACCAAGACTTCAATGACATCTTTAACAAATTTGGTACAAAATTTCTTGTTGGTGGTGATTTTAACTCAAAGCACTCCTGGTGGGGTGTTAGTTCCAGAAGAACTAACGCCAAAGGCAAAGAATTGGTCAAATGCATCCAAAGCTAAAAAATTTCAATATTGAGTACAGGAAACAACGTACTTGCCCAACGATACTAGGAAAGCGCCGATTTAATTGATTTTGCTGTTTATAGTGGAATAGCTCAGCATTTCTTGGATATCAACGACTGTTTTGATATAAATTCTCCATTAATAATAACATATAGCACACAAATTCGGGACACTGAAACATCAAATATTTACTAACAATACTGATATAGACTCTTACATATATTGGCTTGAGACGAACATAAATTTTAATATTTCTTTAAAATCTGGAGACTAAATTGAAAGTGTAAAAGAACAATTCTCTAATCTTATTATTGAAGCTGCCTGTCTGTCAACACTTGTTTCCAAAAAGGTGAATCTCAATCAAATGACCAGCTGAAATGCGACACAAAGTTAGAAGAAAAAGGCAGCTAAAAAAATTTGGCAAACGACTCGCCATCCGCACGACAAAAGAAATCTTAATCGAGCTAAAAAGGAACTTCGGAACTGCCTAAAAGAATACAGAAACGAATCTTTGGAAGAATTTCTGGAGAACCTGAGCCCATCGCGTAATGACGATTACTCCCTGTGGAAAGCGACAAAATACCTCAAAAGACCTCAGCAAAGAGACACCAATTAAGGACGCTAGGGCCGCATGTGCAAAAACGACAAACAAAAGATTTTGAAGATCATTGAGGGAGACCTTTAAACCTTTTGATTTCAATGATTTATTGATATCCACAACAAAAATCTATGAATTTTTAGAATCCACATGTGCTATGGATCTGCCAGTACGACCTACAACGCTTTTAGAAATTAAACAAGAAATAAAAGAACTTTCTTTATCAAAGTCACATGGCTTTGATAGAATAAATTCAAGGATGGTGAAGTTTCTTCCAAAAAAGTGTCTGGTATATCTAACATACATATATTTTCAATGCGATCCTCAGATTAAGCCATTTCAAATCGCAATGGAAATGCGCAGAGGTAGTAATGATTCCAAAAACCTGAAAACAAGATAACCTCTTACAGACCTATCAGCTTATTGGCGACCTTCTTAAAGCTATTCGAACAAATTCTTATAAGAAGAATGTTGCCAGTAATTGAGGAATATAACATTATTCCGGATTTTTAGTTCGCATTCCGTCATAAACACGGAACTCCTGAGTAATGTCACCGCATTGTTGACTATATAACTGATGCTTTTGAGAACAAAAAATACTGTTCTGCAGTATTTTTAAATTCAACACGCGTTTGATAGGGTATGGCACCCTGGACTCCTTTATAAAATAAAATGTTTATTACCCACACCATATTTTTTATTGCTAAAATCATATTTACACCAACGATGTTTTTATGTTAAATATAAAAATTCTTTTTCAAATATATCTGAAATCTGTGTACCACAGGGAAGTGTACTGGGCCCTATCCTTTACACAATATATACAGCGGGCATGCCTGTTTTTAACGACATACTCGTAGCCACATACGCTGATGACACAGCTATATTGTCATCCAACGTCTCGGCTGCCTCCCTGAAAGTTCAAAATCAACTTTTTCAACTTCGAAACTGGTTCCAAAGTGAAACATCAAAATTAATTGAAATGCTACAACGACTTCAGTCAAAAAGATTGCGAACCATTTTGGATGTATCATAGTTTGTTAAGAATTTTACTATTCACAATGACTTATAATTACCAACCATCAAAGAGGAAATTCGCCATTTTACACAATGATATTTGGAAAGGCTTGGTAATCATCCAAATACTTATACACTTGCAATATGTTTACTTGATGAAACTAATGTCATAAGAAGACTCAAAAGACAACATGTTTTGGACTTGCCATTTAGATCTTAAAAAAACACTGAATTGAAGCAATATTATACTTATAAGTAATATAGTTTAAGGTTTCTTTTACTTAATGAAGTAAATAACGACTGGTTTTTATTGTACATACGAGTATTATATCAAATTTGTTAAATGTCTTTTAAAACCATTTATAAGATAGGTTAAAATAAAATCACGAAAAAAATTATAAATCTTGAGAAACTGCACATAATCGTAATTTAATCATTACTACACCTCTAAATTTATTAAATTAAATTAGTAATTATTAGCAATACTAATCATTACTTAACAGCTATGCATACAAGTGCATTTGATTTTATATCTTCACCTCTAAAAGGCACGTATTAAATTCAATCTTGTTAAACATTTCGTATACTTTAGTATTTCGGACAAAGAATGGACGTTTTTAAATGAAGTAAAACCAGTTCAGATTTAGATAGATTTTTTACCTTTAGCTCTAGAAGCCACATATTACATACAATTTTAAAAACAAATAAAAAAACAAGGCCATACATGAATTAAAGAAAATCTGTTTAGATTGTAGTTATCACCCACACGACCTTAAGCTTACTGATGAAGGTCGTCACGGCCCCTTAAACGCAATAAAAGCAGTGTGCAGCCACGAAAATCAATGTCACTTTGCCATTTTTTAGAAACTTTTCTCTTACTTAAAAATATATACAAAAGGTATCGAGCCGGTTAATATCTGTAAGAGTGTAAAAGCATAAGACCGAAATAAAACAAGCGAGCTAAACATATGTACATGCACGTCAAGGCAAAACAATTAGCATTGCCAACAAAACTTTTTTTACATCACATACACGTTGTAGTCTATTGGAGTCTCAATGTGGAGTCTCTATAGAGTGTAAAGAGTGAATTGTGTTTTCGTGGGCAATTGCGTAAAAAAAGCTAGAAATGTGAAATTTACAACAGTAGTTCTCATTCGAACTCTCGTCCTAAAGCGTTCGGGTTCTCTTTTAACAATTGCTGCGAAGCTTTGTGATGAAGGTCGCCACGGACCCAAACACGGAAATCAATGGTCACTTTGTCATTTTGTTAAAAAATTCTCTTCTATTTAAATAAAGATACAAAGGTCTCGCGCCGGTTCAGTGTGTAAAAGCAAATATCGAAAGAAAACAAAAGAGCTAAACATATATCTCCCATATATATGTTCCTCCGATTTTTTGTTTTTAGCTTTAGAACCCACATCTTGCATCCAATTTCGATTTAAGTTGCAGAAAATCGGTTGATGTTTGGATATAGCTCCCACATATGTTCATCCGATATTATGTTTTAAGCTCTATAAGCCACATATTACAACTAATCTTGATAAAGTAAGTTCCTCATGCCAAGGACGAGCGCTTTTGAGAATGGCGATATCGGTTTAGATTAAGGTATATCCGTAATATATTTTAAACCAATTTTACTAAAAACAATAAAATTTTCAAAATTAAAATCTGACATTAGTTTACAAATTTGGGTAAACATATTTTCAGTTGGCTTTTCTGAACATCCGGGAGCGAAGAGTATCACGCCCGACTTAAGCTTTCTTTTTACTAGTTTTGCTACTATTGTTTTAATTGAAAACCTTTAAGTTTACCGATCGACTCAGTTAGTTTTTTGGAACAAGAAATGGCGTTATTAAAGTTGAAGAAAATAGGCTGAGATGTACTTATAGAGATAGATCCGACACATATATGTTCATCGAATCTTGATAAAATTGACAGACGTTAGTTTTTTGTTTACGAAAGACGTTATTAAAATTGAAAAAAGTCGGTTCAGATTTGGATATAGTTTCCACATATATGTTTATCCGATTTTTCTTCGTTTAGCCTTGAAAACCACATATTTCATCCGTTCTTGGTGAAGTTTGGCACAAGCTGGTTTTTTAGACCTACGATGCTGTTTTTTTAGACATAGGAAGGACGTTATATGTATTGAAGAAAATCGGTTAACATTTAGATGTAGTTCCACCGATTTTATGTCCTTAGCTGTCAAAGCCACACCCTACATCCAATCTTGATGATTGGATGTGTTTTGACCTACGAATGAAGTTATTAAAATTCCAAAAAATCGGTTTAGATTTAGATATAGCTCCCACATATATATTCATTCGATTTCCTGTACCACACTGTGATATATGATATTATGACTTACTGCAGATGTTTGCAACACCTTAAAGGAATGGATATATACCTAAAATACCGAATGACTCAAGATTACTATCTGATATCATTGAGCGATGTTCTTCCGCCTGTCTGTCCATATACCGATGTACAGGAAGCAATATTAATTAAGAACTTATTTCGATTAAACTTGGTATATTCTTCAAGTTTAGAACAAGGACGAACCCTATTGAGGTTGGTCCTTATTTTGATATCATACATAGGATTTTCCAGATGTCAGAACCTACAATTCTTAAAGCCATATAATATTTGATGTCAACCAAATTTCGCACCGATCATTTTAAGGGACCACCAGCCATCTCTGGTGAAAATTTTTCATTTTGGTGCATGTTTTCGAAAAGCTCCCACACAAACGTCCATCCCGATTTAAGGTCCTGCGGCTAAGAAGCCACGAATTACACTTGATTACGCTCATAGCTCCATAATTTTAAATAGCACAGGTCCTTCCTGATTTCAGAATCTACCACATATTACACCCTATTCCGACCAAATTATGCACAGAGCATAACGAGTGACCAACACATATCTCTGGACGCTATCGGCCAATGTTTAAAAATAGTTTCTACACAGAGGTCCTCCCGATTTGAGGTCCTGTAGCTCTAGAAGCCACAACTACACCCGGTTACTCCCAAATTTTGCACGGTGAACAACCGTTAATTAACTGTGGTGAAAGTTTCCGCACAAATGTCCTTCTAGATTTTAGAATCTGCAGCCTTAGAAGCCTCATTGTACATCCGTTCTCTACCAAATTTCAATTGGAGCATCCAACACCCATGTACTATAACATTGGTCTATATTGGTCCATGTTTTCGAATAGCACCCACACAATTGTTCCGCCCGATTTTAGGTCCTGCAGCGCTAGAAGCCACAAATACCCGATCTCGCTCAAATTTTGTATGGTACGTTATGAACGACAAATTATTAACTCAAGAACAGGGTGGGCAAAAGTTACCATGGAGTTAAAAACTTTTTCATTTATTATTTTTTTTTCAGGTTATATAATATACAAAATAGAAATTTTTTACACTAAGTATGAAAAATAATTTCACTTAAATTACCCCCGTTTTCAGCTTCGCAATTATGGGCTTATTTTAGAGCATTTTCCATAACATCATTCAAAATTTGTGGCTGTAGCGTTTGAATTTCTGCAACAATGTTGGCCTTGAGTTGAAGGATTGTCTCGGGCTTGTTCACATATACTCGCTCCTTCAAATAGCCGCAATGTATATAGTCAGGTGGTGACAAATCTGGCTATCGCGCTGGCCAAATAATTTCCGAATTTCTGAAAATTATTCGCTCACCAAAAATTTTACTTAAAAGTGCCATTGTGTCTCGGGCAATGTGGGCAGAGGCTCCGTCCTGTTAAAACCACATCTCTAGTCTGTTTTCAAGAGCAGGACGTAAAAGATTTTCTATCATAAACCGATATCGGTCTCCATTCTCGAAAAAGTTAGGTCCAATGATATTTGCAGATATGATCTCAATGCATACTGTACACCTAATGAGGTGCAATTGGCGTTAATGAATAACTCTTGAATTTTCAGAACCCTAGAACCTAACAGTTCTGCTTGTTACCAAAGCCATTCAAATGAAAATGAGCTTTATTACTCATAATCAATTTTTTAATAAAGTTGATTTCATTTCTGGCTAACTGTTGAAATTTAACTGCAAAATTTAGACGTTGTCGATGATCTGCTACGAGTAGTTTTAATTCTTTCTCCAATTGCACTTTGTATGGGTATAACAGTAAATCTTTTTTTTAAAATGCGCCGTAGTGACGTGCGAGACATTCATTCGAAAACATGCACCAAAATGAAAAATGTTCACCAGAGATGGCTGGTGGTCCCTTAAAATGCTCGGTGCGAAATTTGGATGATTATATTGCTTTAAGAATTGTAGGTTCTGACATCTGGAAAATCCTATGTATGATATCAAAATATGGACCAGCTTCAATAGAGTTCCTCCTTGGTCTAAACTTAAAGAATATACCAAGTTTCATCGAAACAACGTGGTCTATCGGTTCGAGGCAAATCTCTTACGATGCCATGCTGGTAACGACGATCAACTAAACAACGGATCATTGCTTCTGGGGGCGAAATTCTGACCTTGATATGTCGGCGATATGCTCTTTGCATTAAAATAATTGATCGCTGATTTAAATAATAAAATTCTATTGTCCTGGTTCTTTGTTCATTTGTCAATCTCTCCATTATTTAATCTCCAAGCATTATTCATATAATCTGAAAAACAATAAAAAAATATATATAAACGAAAAAGTTATTAAATTTTAAACGCTATGGTAAGGAAATGCGGATTCTGGATAGAAATTACCTTGTCGTAACAGGACAAAGCACATAAATCCAGTTTAATGTGCTTTGGTATAGGAAATCCTATGTAGTTTCGAGATAGTCCAACGTCATTAAATTTTATTACCTTTGATTTGGACGTGATGTGAACCTTTTTTTATTTGGTTATAGGAAACCCTTTGTAGTTTTAAGATAGTCAGTGGTAATTACTTTTTATTAGCTGTGATATATTTTTTATTGGGATATAGTATGTAGTCCTATGTAGTTTTCAGATAGTCAAAGGTAATTGATATTTATAAGCTTGGTTATGCGACGTGTTGTGTACACTTTTTAGTTGATATGGAGTGTGATTAAACATCGAATAAGGTCATTGCTTTAGCGGTCATTAATTTCCTGCGTCATCTTGAAAATTATCATCATGTTCAAGTCATTGTTTAAAAATTTTTGTTTTAAGGTTCCACGTGTTCGTGTGTTTAGTCGTCATCGTTTGATGAACCCTATCTTTGTTGTCTGATAGCAAATACTTGTTGCCCATGCTTTGTGTGTGGTATTGCACCGATCGTCAATTTATATATGTTCAATTTTGTCAGATTTCTGAGCCTTTCTTCGGAATTTTCCGTTAACATGGTGCTTGTGTGTGTTTAAAGTAGAAGTGTTCAAGTCATTCCCTTCTATCATTTGGAAGGCTTTGTTATCGTCCATCGTCAAATGCGTTATGCTTTAGTCACTTCCAGACGGTAATTAGATGATAGTCTGAATTTTACAAGAGCAATTCACATTTCAGTCGTCTTTAAATCATACAGACGGCAATTGAATGATTGTTTGTTGTTAACAACACCAGCCGAAAATCACATGTGCCATTATGGATATATTAAACAACATTATGCACTTCTGTCAAAGTCGCAGGGATCGCGAAATAAAATTAGAATCAATAGTTACTTCCAAGAAGGCACTAAGAAGTGACTTTAGTTACGCAGTAGTGACTTCTGGAAGATAACTCCGAGAGGTACAACTTCTCTGTATGGAAGACACTTCTGCGATGAATAAATGTGTATCGCGGACGATGAGTTTTAACTTCCTAGCGTCACTTCTCAGTCACTTCCGCGATAGAAAATGTTGGCAGGGTTGTTTTAGAATTTTCATTTATGAGATGTTAGTGTGTTTTGTAGTCATAGTTTTGATAACCCGTCTCAAGATTTGTGATATTTTCAGTGTTACAACTTGCAATTTAAGGTAGAAATCAGATGTGATCATTCGTTTAATTATATTTTTCATCTTTGTTAGCCGTTTGTCAGGTTTATTTTCAATACATTTTACAGCGTTTGGCCATATTGAAAAAGATGTAGCATCTTTTAATAAAAACGTTAATAACTCGACTCTAAATAATTTGTCTTTACTAACCTCTCATACATTTCGTTATATTAGTATAGATCCGACACATATATGTTCATCCAATCTTGATGAAATTGACAGACGTTAGTTTTTTGGTTTACGAAAGACGTTATAAAAATTGAAAAAAGTCGTTTCAGATTTGGATATAGTTTCCACATATATGTTTATCCGATTTCTCTTCGTTTAGCCTTGAAAACCACATATTGCATCCGTCCTTGTTGAAGTTTGGCACAAGCTGGTTTTTTAGACCTAGGAAGCTGTTTTTTTTAGGAAGGAAGGACGTTATATGTATCGAAGAAAATCGGTTAACATTTAGATGTAGTTCCAACGATTTTATGTCCTTAGCTGTCAAAACCACATCCTACATCCAATCTTGATAAAATTGAGCACACCTGTTAAAACCACATCTCTAGTCTGTTTTCAAGAGCAGGACGTAAAAGATTTTCTATCATAAACCGATATTGGTCTCCATTCTCGAAAAAGTTAGGTCCAATGATATTTGCAGATATGATCTCAATCCATGCTGTACACCTAATGAGGTGCAATTGACGTTAATGAATAGCTCTTGAATTTTGAGAACCCTAGAACCTAACAGTTCTGCTTGTTACCAAAGCCATTCAAATGAAAATGAGCTTTATTACTCATAATCAAATTTTTAATAAAGTTGATTTCATTTCTGGCTAACTGTTGAAATTTAACTGCAAAATTTAGACGTTGTCGATGATCTGCTACGAGTAGTTTTAATTCTTGCTCCAATTGCACTTTGTATGGGTATAACAGTAAATCTTTTTTTTAAAATGCGCCGTAGTGACGTACGAGACATTCATAGCTGAGCAGAACGCCTTCTGGCGGATGTTTCTGGTGATTCGTTAACACTTTGCTGTACTCGTTCAATATTTTGAACGAGTACATCAAGTGTAATTCGTGGCCTTTTAGCTGCAGGACCTTAAATCGGGATGGACGTTTGTATGGGAGCTTATTTAGTCGTTGGACCTTTTCTTTGCAATTTTCCTTTAATACGGTGTCTGTTTAGATTTTCTCTAGAGTAACGCAACTTAAGATTTGTTGCTGAGGTTTTCATGTGGCACAGTACAATGATAACCCTTTTTGTTTGTGATATAGAAAATCCCATGGAGTTTTCAGGGGCTTCATCTTCTTGAATAGCGAGGGCAATTTCCCACTTGTTTCAAAGATTGGGTCGTGTAAGGTTTTGTGATTTGGGGGAATTTCTTTATCTCTTTTTCATAATGTGAGAGTGTGACGCGGTGCTAAGAGGGCGACCACATTTTCGGTTAGTACCCTGCTGTGTGGTAATTTTTTTCAATGTGCCTCAAAATTGAATCCTATGTACTCGTATTTGCACTCGCTTTAATATTTTTCATTATTATGAATGTTCAGTTAATTTTCTAAGATTTTTCCTTAGTTTTTTTAGATGTTCTATCCTACTCTTATCCGTCAAAGTGTGATCGCGTTAATTTCTAAGAATTTACCTCTTTCTTAGCACATTGTGAGAATTTCACATTCCCGAGTGTTTCTAAATGTTGTGGGGCTCTACCCATTTAGACGCTAGAATATTTCAATAGTTAGTATTTTTTGTAAGAAGTGATAATCTGTCTATTGGTAAATTTGAACCGAAGAGTTATATTGAGATTGCGTTAATTTTTTTATATAAATGTCGTAGTTATGGTTTTAGTTCGTGTCCGCATCTTCTTCTTGTGGTAACGTTTCTTTAATTTTTCTCATGCCGCCCGATTGAACGAGGGTTTTGTGACCATTATTTTTGAATTTTCTTTTGATAACGTATCTTTCATTTTTATTAGCATTTACTAATACATTTTTCAGCTATTAATATTATTGAAATGAACGAACTTAGTTTATGTTTTCCTGATTTATTTTATTTATTTAACAGAGAATACACAAATTTTAAAATATACAAATTACTTACATATTACAATTTAATAGTGGACATCAAATGTCGGTGATTCAGTGTGGGCCTCCGTGATATGATGGTTAGTAAGCACGACTATCATATATTTAAACCTACGAGTTAGATCATCAACTTCGGGTAAAAACATCAAACTATTTTTCACCGACGGATCTGGTAAATACCGGCGGCTTTATGGATATGACATTAATGTCTTACCCAAGTAAACACTTCTCTATATAATGCATTGATCGTTCGGAGCGGAGCCGTAGCACTGTGGCTGAAATTTTGATTTCGTTGGCCAAAAGAGTAATTTTTTTGTCACCGTTTTTTAAACGTTTAAGCATTTTTGTAGCTTATATATCCAGATTAAGGTAGCCAAAAAATTAGGTTAAACTATTGCTAATTGTGGGCGTGGCATGCTGTCTAACTAAAATGTTATTTAATTTCAGAAAGAAGTGTTTTTTGTTGGTTTTTTTAATCAAAAATAAATGGTTACTACTCGCAACCTATCATCGATAATGGCCTGCGGTCTTTTTTATAATGTTGGTAGGATTATAGTCTTTAGTTGTTGTAAGTGGTCGCAGCTCTAGCGTTTAATATTAGGGGCGTTATGAAATATTAATGAAACTTCTATATTTTTCTCAAATTTAAACTTTAGTGGAATAGAACTTCTGGGTAACAAAAGGGAACAAGAAACGTGTACCACCCGGAGTGAAAGTGTCTTCTTTAACCCTATATATACTTTTGTACCCGCGACGACCCGTGGGTAAAACACTTTTTTCATTTTAATGAAAATACTCTAAAAGAAATTCAAATTACGATAATTTAAAGAGCCCTTTAAGTACTCGTGTACGATGGTGTATTAAATATGTGCTTTAGGTATTTTATAGCTTATAATGAAATAATTAAATATAATACCTGCGAAAGGGTTTTATGGCTTTGTTTTGACAAACAAAAATAAGTGATAAAATTAGCACAATAGGTTCTACAGTATACATATGATCTCTTTCTAAATTTACCTGTTATCAAATTTTAGGCTCAACCAAATTCATAAGCAATTTTACAAGTGTGCCAATAATCGCAACATTAAACGACTTAAGATAAAAAAACAACCCCATATTGGCGAGATACTAATTAGTTTTACCTGATATTAAGGTCTTGGTAACAAGTGCAGTTTTGTTCAATTTAAGTACTACCTGCTATGAAATTAAAGATCAATGTGTGAATATCATGTATCTAAAAATCTGTACAATTACGGATTCGATAAGTGTTTACTCCTTAATAAGTAAATCCTTTAAGTGTACGTTAATCCTTTTTTGTAAATGAAGATGTGATGGTTATTCGGGACAAAAACAATACAAACAAGTTGTATGTGGAAATTTTTCGGACTCAGATATGTTCATGGTATAATTTATACCATTGCGATTGAAAAAGATTTTGGAAGATTAAGAGCCTTCGACTAGTTGAACGCAATCAATGGATATTTGGAAAAATGAGAAACCATCTTCTATGACATACTGCAGGCCAATCAAATTTGAATTCAAAAAATAAACTCATGATGCCATTAAGAAAGAAGTTAGTGATATCAAGGCCCAAATTGCAACAAAAGTTAGATGGACAGCAAATTGAAGTAAGCTACCAGTTAGTGCTGACAATGATAGATGGAAAAGTAGGTCAGGCTTTGACTAACACGAAGGCTGCATCTAGCTGCATTATATGCCAAGCAACATCAATCCAATTAAATCAAGTCCCGACAAAATCATTAGATAATACCGATGCATATGAATTTGGATTATTACCACTACATGCAAGAATACGACTTATGGAACACATACTAAACATCAGTTATGATTTGGATTTCGGGTCTTCAGGATCAATAAGAAACAACGAAACCAACAAAGATTTAAGAAGTTCAAAGAAGAAACATGTTCAAGATGAATATCGGAAATTTGTATTGATTATAGATCAGCCAAAAGAATGGTCATTTGGTGCCACATGGAGAACTATCAGAGGAGGCTCAGGAAAAAAGGAACAAGAATTACAGATTTTATAGAGAGCACAATACTAGAAAAATTTCACGAAATTCCACAAATGAAGATATATTTAATATATTATTCGCAACGTCAGATCCGTTCATCACCAGTATTCGAAATCAATGGAAAGTGGAACATCGGGATTTAGATGAAGAAGCCAAAAAAATACTAAAGAACAGAAATAGCACAGAACAAAATATGGAATATTTGCAATCAATATTTGAGTCAAATAAATAATAATTAAAATTGACTTTCATTGTTATTAAGGTAGGAAAAACATAGTATTAGTAAAAAATAATAATAAACAGAATCTACCATTGTTACAAATTCTATTAAAATCTATTGCAGTTTTTATTTTAAAAATGTTTTTAAAATTATCAAATTTGACAGAATGACAGCAAAAAATAATAAATTTTTCTGTAGTAATAGCAAGATAATAATTATTAACGTTTTTTTAGGTGTAAATATTCTTTGGGTGTAAACAAATTTTGCAAATTTGTCAGCAAAAAATTTTTAATTTTTCTGTAATAAAAGCAAAATCTCCAGTTGATTTTACTATTTTTTTTTTTGAGTCTAAAAATTTTTTGAGTGTAACATTAAAAATTCCATTATTACCAAAAATATTTATAATTATTATTAAAATCCAAATATTAAATTTTTTAATAAATAAAAAAATTATAAACCCATATTTCACTCTAAAAGTTAAAAGAAAAATCAAAAGATAACTTTGACCTAGAATTCCTTAAAAATGCCTCAATCAATTTTAATGTAATTAAAACTGAGTCAAGCTGAACTAAATATCTATCCATTAAGATCCATTAAACCATTTAAATAACTTAAATATTTTGATCGGTTCAAAAGTTACAGAATTTTGGTCAACGAAAAACGATTTTCAGCCACTGTGCGTCGTTAAATAGTATGCCCCAGCCAGTTAGTATGAGAATTGTATAGTTCACAGCTTACTGATTTGAGAGAAGTTAATGGGATGTTAAGGCACTTAAATAAGTTAGTGTACGGTGCTCATCTATGTTGTGCTCCGTGCCATGATCAGACTTACAAATTAATTTAAATATCAGTATATGACGTGCTGGCGGCATATATACATTTCTCATTTTTTCTCAGTGTTGGTTGAGATTTCAAACGTTACATATTTAAATTTTAGTAGTTTGAGCACTTGCTGTAATTGGTTGTTTCTGGTAAATTAAGTAGCGTTTCGAACCATCACAAGGGTTTTTGGTAGAAGTCGTTTTAATATTGAAGTCTAAAGCTGGTATCTCCATAACTGTATTATATAAACATTTTTTAGAAGACACCTGGTGGAAAGTATTATTTCGAAATTTTTTAAAAATGATTTATTCACACATAATATGAAAGAAAAAAAGTATATGACATAAAAATAATAAAACAAACTTATTCCTCTTTAACAAGAACCAAACCAAACAATTAAAGCTAAAGTGGAATAAAATTATAAGTATATACAATTTTTATAAGGTAGCAAATATAGGTACAATGTTTAAAATCTGACTATCTCGACATTTAAAAGAATTAAGAATTCGATTCTTCTTTAAAGATTTTTGCATAGTTGTGTTATATTCTGTCTTCACTGTTTACCAATACAAAACTAAAGTCATTAACATGCCGGTTTAAGTGTACGTAGTACGAAAACAAGAAAATTTAAAATATTCTCAATTTTAGGTTATGTTCACTGTTGTATACATTTTCTTTTTAATTGTTTAGTCAACGAATTCTTATTTGAAATACTCTTCAATAAAAAAGACAAATCGAAAAAAATATCTAATATTACTATAAGACCACGGAATGGAATATTTATTATCGTAATGTTTTTACAACAGAATATTGAAAGTATCTCTTTAAAAGAGCAAGTCTGACTATTGTAACTAGTTAATGAGTATTTCGAAAAATACTCGGTATTTGGACTAAAGGGCAATTTAAGGTAGAAATCAGATGTGATCATTCGTTTAATTATATTTTTCATCTTTGTTAGCCGTTTGTCAGGTTTATTTTCAATACGTTTTACAGCGTTTGGCCATATTGAGAAAGATGTAGCATCTTTTAATAAAAACGTTATTAACTCGACTCTGAATAATTTGCCTTTCCTAAGCTCTCATACATTTCGTTATATTAGTATAGATCCGACACATATATGTTCATCCAATTTTGATGAAATTGACAGACGTTAGTTTTTGGTTTACGAAAGACGTTATTAAAATTAAAAAAAGTCGGTTCAGATTTGGATATAGTTTTCACATATATGTTTATCCGATTTCTCTTGTTTAGCCTTGAAAACCACATATTGCATCCGTTCTTGGTGAAGTTTGGCACAAGCTGGTTTTTTAGACCTAGGAAGCTGTTTTTTTAGCCATAGGAAGGACGTTATATGTATCGAAGCAAATCGGTTAACATTTAGATGTAATTCCACCGATTTTATGTCCTTAGCTGCCAAAGCCACATCCTACATCCAATCATGATGAAATTGAGCACACCTTCTTTTTTTTTGGCCTACGAATGAAGTTATTAAAATACCAAAAAAATCGGTTTAGATTTAGATATAGATTACTATCTGATATCATTGAGCGATGTCCTTCCGCCTGTCTGTCCATATATCGATGTACAGTAAGCAATATGAATGAAGAACTTATTTCGATTAAACTTGGTCTATTCTTCAAGTTTAGAACAAGGACGAACCCTATTGAGGCTGGCCCATATTTTGATTTCATACATAGGATTTTCCAGATGTCAGAACCTACAATTCTTAAAGCCATATAATATTCGATGTCAACCAAATTTCGCACCGAGCATTTTAAGGGACCACCAGCCATCTCTGGTGAAAATTTTTCATTTTGGTACATGTTTTCGAAAAGCTCCCACACAAATGTCCATCCCGATTTAAGGTCCTGCAGCTAAGAAGCCACGAATTACACTTGATCACGCTCATAACTCCATAATTTTAAATGGCATAGGTCTTTCCTGATGTCAGAACCTACCACATATTACACCCTATTCCGACCAAATTATGCACAGAGCATAACGAGTGACCAACACATATCTCTGGACGCTATGGCCAATGTTTTAAAATAGTTTCTATAGTTCCTCCCGATTTGAGGTTCGGTAGCTCTAGAAGCCACAACTTCACCCGGTTAGGTACTCCCAAATTTTGCACGGTGAACAACCGTTAATTAACAGTGGTGAAAGTTTCCGCACAAAGGTCCTTCTAGATTTTAAAATCTGCAGCCTTAGAAGCCTCATTGTACATCCAATATCTACCAAATTTCAATTGGAGCATCCAACACCCATGTACTATAACATTGGACTATATTGGTCCATGTTTTCGAATACCCCCCACACAAATGTCCCGCCCGATTTTAGGTCCTGCAGCGCTAGAAGCCACAAATACCCGATCTCGCTCAAATTTTGTATGGTACGTAATGAACGACAAATTATTAACTCAAGAACAGGGGTGGCCAAAAGTTACCATGGGGTTAAAAACTTTTTCGTTTATTAATTTTTTTTTTCAGGTTATATAATATACAAAATAGAAATTTTTTCCACTAAGTATGAAAAATAATTTCACTTAAATTAACCCCGTTTTCAGCTTCGCAATTATGGGCTTATTTTAGAGCATTTTCCATAACATCATTCAAAATTTGTGGCTGTAGCGTTTGAATTTCTGCAACAATGTTGGCCTTGAGTTGAAGGATTGTCTCGGGCTTGTTCACATATACTCGCTCCTTCAAATAACCCCAATGTATATACTCAGGTGGTGACAAATAATGATCTCAATCCATACTGTACACCTAATGAGGTGCAATTGGCGTTAATGAATAGCTCTTGAATTTTCAGAACCCTAGAACCTAACAGTTCTGCTTATTAACAAAGCCATTCAAATGAAAATGAGCTTCATTACTCATAAGCAAATTTTTAATAAAGTTGATTTCATTTCTGGCTAACTGTTGAAATTTAACTGCCAAATTTAGACGTTGTCGATGATCTGCTACGAGTAGTTTTAATTCTTGCACCAATTGCACTTTGAATGGGTATAACAGTAAATCTTTTTTTAAAATGCGCCGTAGTGACGTACGAGACATTCATAGCTGAGCAGAACGCCTTCCGGCGGATGTTTCTGATGTTTTGTTAACACTTTGCTGTACTCGTTCAATATTTTGAACGAGTACATCAAGTGTAATTTGTGTTGAGTAACGTGCAAAATTTGGGAGTAACCGGGTGTAGTTGTGGCATCTAGAGCTACCGGACCTCAAATCGGGAGGACCTCTGTGTAGAAACTATTTTAAAACATTGGCCGATAGCGTCCAGAGATATGTGTTGGTCACTCGTTATGCTCTGTGCATAATTTGGTCGGAATAGGGTGTAATATGTGGTAGGTTCTGGAATCAGGAAGGACCTATGCTATTTTAAATTATGGAGCTTTGAGCGTGATCAAGTGTAATTCGTGGCCTTTTAGCTGTAGGTCCTTAAATCGGAATGGACGTTTGTATGGGAGCTTTTCGAAAACATGCACCAAAATGAAAAATGTTCACCAGAGATGGCTGGTGGTCCCTTAAAATGCTCGGTGCGAAATTTGGATGATTATATTGCTTTAAGAATTGTAGGTTCTGACATCTGGAAAATCCTATGTATGATATCAAAATATGGACCAGCTTCAATAGAGTTCCTCCTTGGTCTAAACTTAAAGAATATACCAAGTTTCATCGAAACAACGTGGTCTATAGGTTCGAGGCAAATCTCTTACGATGCCATGCTGGTAACGACGATCAACTAAACAACGAATCATTGCTTCTGGGGGCGAAATTCTGACCTTGAAATGTCGACGATATGCTCTTTGCATTAAAATAATTGATCGCTGATTTAAATAATAAAATTCTATTGTCCTGGTTCTTTGTTCATTTGTCAATCTCTCCATTATTTAATCTCCAAGCATTATTCATATTATCTGAAAAACAATAAAAAAATATATATAAACGAAAAAGTTATTAATTTTTAAACCCTATGGTAAGGAAATGCGGATTCTGGATAGAAATTAACTTGTCGTGACAGGACAAAGCACATAAATCCAGTTTAATATGCTTTGGTATAGGAAAACCTATGTAGTTTCGAGATAGTCCAACGTCATTAAATTTTATTACCTTTGATTTGGACGTGATGTGAACCTTTTTTTTATTTGGTTAAAGGAAACCCTTTGTAGTTTTAAGATAGTCAATGGTAATTACTTTTTATTAGCTGTGATATATTTTTTATTGGGATATAGTATGTAGTCCTATGTAGTTTTCAGATAGTCAAAGGTAATTGATATTTATAAGCTTGGTTATGCGACGTGTTGTGTACACTTTTTATTTGATATGGAGTGTGATTAAACATCGAATAAGGTCATTGCTTTTGCGGTCATTAATTTCCTGCGTCATCTTGAAAATTATCATCATGTTCAAGTCATTGTTTAAAAATTTTTGTTTTAAGGTTCCACGTGTTCGTGTGTTTAGTCGTCATCGTTTGATGAACCCTATCTTTGTTGTCTGATAGCAAATACTTGTTGCCCATGCTTTGTGTGTGGTATTGCACCGATCGTCAATCATTCCCTTCTATCATTTGGAAGGCTTTGTTATCGTCCATCGTCAAATGCGTTATGCTTTAGTCACTTCCAGACGGTAATTAGATGATAGTCTGAATTTTACAAGAGCAATTTACATTTCAGTCGTCTTTAAATCATACAGACGGCAATTGAATGATTGTTTGTTGTTAACAACACCAGCCGAAAATCACATGTGCCATTATGGATATATTAAACAACATTATGCACTTCTGTCAAAGTCGCAGGGACCGCGAAATAAAATTAGAATCAAAAGTTACTTCCAAGAAGGCACTAAGAAGTGACTTTTTGTAGTTACGCAGTAGTGACTTCTGGAAGATAACTCCGAGAGGTACAACTTCTCTGTATGGAAGACACTTCTGCGATGAATAAATGTGTATCGCGGACGATGAGTTTTAACTTCCTAGCGTCACTTCTCAGTCACTTCCGCGATAGAAAATGTTGGCAGGGTTGTTTTAGAATTTTCATTTATGAGATGTTAGTGTGTTTTGTAGTCATAGTTTTGATAACCCGTCTCAAGATTTGTGATATTTTCAGTGTTACAACTTGTTGCACTGTTTCAAGTGGAGATGTACTCGATTTTATATGTACCTAAAATTCCCACAATTCCCGATATTGCTGTATTGAAATTAAATATTTTTTGTGGAAGTTAATGTGCTTAAAAGATCATTACTATTTTCAATATGCATTTTGTGAGAGTATATCGAGTGAGGTCATTGCCCATGGAACTGTTGCTTTGTGTATGGTATTTCAGCGATCGTCAATGGCTTTGTTCAATTTCGTCAGAGTTTTGAGCCTTTGTTTGAAGTTTTCCGTGAACATGGTGCGTGTATGTGTTTAGATGTGTTGAAGTCTTTGTTTAGATTTTTCGTTTTGGGATTGTCCAGGTAGAATTGTGATATTTTCAGTGTAAAATTTGTTCATCTGTTTTCGACTTTCAGGTGAGGATGTACTTGATTTTGAGTGCATGTTAAAATTGTGGCACGTTTGAAAGGCATAGTGTGGTATTTTGTCGTTGGACATTCTCTTTGCAATTTTACTTTAATACGGTGTCTGTTTAGATTTGCTCTAGAGTAATGCAATTTAAGATTTGTTGCTGAGGTTTTCATGTGGCACAGTACAATGAAAACCCTTTTTGTTTGTGATATAGAAAATCCCATGGAGTTTTCAGGGGCTTCATCTTCTTGAATAGCGAGGGCAATTTCCCACTTGTTTCAAAGATTGGGTCGTGTAAGGTTTTGTGATTTGGGGGAATTTTTTATCTCTTTTTTATACTGTGAGAGTGTGATCGCGGTGCTAAGAGGGCGACCACATTTTCAGTTAGTACCCTGCTGTGTGGTAATTTTTTTCAATGTGCCTCAAAATTGAATCCTATGTACTCGTATTTGCACTCGCTTTAATATTTTTCATTATTATGATTGTTCAGTTAATTTTCTAAGATTTTTCCTTAGTTTTTTTAGATGTTCTATCCTACTCTTATTCGTCAAAGTGTGATCGCGTTAATTTCTAAGAATTCACCTCTTTCTTAGCACATTGTGAGAATTTCACATTCCCGAGTGTTTCTAAATGTTGTGGGGCTCTACCCATTTAGACGCTAGAATATTTCAATAGTTAGTATTTTTTGTAAGAAGAGTGATAATCTGTCTATTGGTAAATTTGAACCGAAGAGTTATATTGAGATTGCGTTAATTTTTTTATATAAATGTCGTAGTTATGGTTTTAGTTCGTGTCCGCATCTTCTTCTTGTGGTAACGTTTCTTTAATTTTTCTCATGCCGCCCAATTGAACAAGGGTTTTGTGACCATTATTTTTGAATTTTCTTTTAATAACGTATCTTTCATTTTTATTAGCATTTACTAATACATTTTTCGGCTATTAATATTATTGAAATGAACGAACTTAGTTTATGTTTTCCTGATTTATTTTATTTATTTAACAGAGAATACACAAATTTTAAAATATACAAATTACTTACATATAACAATTTAATAGTGGACATCAAATGTCGGTGATTCAGTGTGGGCCTCCGTGATATGATGGTTAGTAAGCACGACTATCATATATTTAAACCTACGAGTTAGATCATCAACTTCGGGTAAAAACATCAAACTATTTTTCACGGACGAATCTGGTAAATACCGGCGGCTTTATGGATATGACATTAATGTCTTACCCAAGTAAACACTTCTCTATAAAATGGCTGAAATTTTGATTTCGTTGGCCAAAAGAGTAATTTTTTGTCACCGCTTTTTAAATGTTTAAGCATTTTTGTAGCTTATATATCCAGATTAACGTAGCCAAAAATTAGTTCAGAAAGAAGTGTTTTTTGTTTGTTTTTTTTTTTTTTATCAAAAATAAATGGTTACTACTCGCAACCTATCATCGATAATGGCCTGCGGTCTTTTTTATAATGTTGGTAGGATTATAGTCTTTAGTTGTTGTAAGTGGTCGCAGCTCTAGCGTTTAATATTAGGGGCGTTACGAAATATAAATGAAACTTCAACATTTTTTCAAATTTAAACTTTAGTGGAATAGAACTTCTGGGTAACAAAAGCGAACAAGAAACGTGTAACACCCGGAGTGAAAGTGTCTTCTTTAACCCTATATATACTTTTGTACCCGCGACGACCCGTGGGTAAAACACTTTTTTCATTTTAATGAAAATACTCTAAAAGAAATTCAAATTACGATAATTTGAAGAGCCCTTTAAGTACTCGTGTACAATTGTGTATTAAATATGTGCTTTAGGTATTTTATAGCTTATAATGAAATAAATAAATATAATACCTGCCAAAGGGTTTTATGGCTTTGTTTTGACAAACAAAAAAAAAATAAGTGATAAAATTAGCACAATAGGTTCTACAGTATACATATGATCTCTTTCTAAATTTACCTGTTATCAAATTTTAGGCTCAACCAAATTCATAAGCAATTTTACAAGTGTGCCAATAATCGCAACATTAAACGACTTAAGATAAAAAAACAACCCCATATTGGCAAGATACTAATTAGTTTTACCTGATATTAAGGTCTTGGTAACAAGTGCAGTTTTGTTCAATTTAAGTACTACCTGCTATGAAATTAAAGATCAATGTGTGAATATCATGTATCTAAAAATCTGTACAATTACGGATTCGATAAGTGTTTACTCCGTAATAAGTAAATCCTTTAAGTGTACGTTAATCCTTTTTTGTAAATGAAGATGTGATGGTTATTCGGGACAAAAACAATACAAACAAGTTGTATGTGGAAATTTTTCGGACTCAGATATGTTCATGGTATAATTTATACCATTGCGATTGAAAAAGATTTTGGAAGATTAAGAGCCTTCGACTAGTTGAACGCAATCAATGGATATTTGGAAAAATGAGAAACCATCTTCTATGACATACTGCAGGCCAATCAAATTTGAATTCCAAAAAGAAACTCATGATGCCATTAAGAAAGAAGTTAGTGATATCAAGGCCCAAATTGCAACAAAAGTTAGATGGGCAGCAAATTGAAGTAAGCTACCAGTTAGTGCTGACAATGATAGATGGAAAAGTAGGTCAGGCTTTGACTAACACGAAGGCTGCATCTAGCTGCATTATATGCCAAGCAACATCAATACAATTAAATCAAGTCCCGACAAAATCATTAGATAATACCGATGCATATGAATTTGGATTATTACCACTACATGCAAGAATACGACTTATGGAACACATACTAAACATCAGTTATGATTTGGATTTCGGGTCTTCAGGATCAATGAGAAACAACGAAACCAACAAAGATTTAAGAAGTTCAAAGAAGAAACATGTTCAAGATGAATATCGGAAATTTGTATTGATTATAGATCAGCCAAAAGAATGGTCATTTGGTGCCACATGGAGAACTATCAGAGGATGCTCAGGAAAAAAGGAACAAGAATTACAGATTTTATAGAGAGCACAATACTAGAAAAATTTCACGAAATTCCACAAATGAAGATATATTTAATATATTATTCGCAACGTCAGATCCGTTCATCACCAGTATTCGAAATCAATGGAAAGTGGAACATCGGGATTTAGATGAAGAAGCCAAAAAAATACTAAAGAACAGAAATAGCACAGAACAAAATATGGAATATTTGCAATCAATATTTGAGTCAAATAAATAATAATTAAAATTGACTTTCATTGTTATTAAGGTAGGAAAAACATAGTATTAGTAAAAAATAATAATAAACAGAATCTACCATTGTTACAAATTCTATTAAAATCTATTGCAGTTTTTATTTTAAAAATGTTTTTAAAATTATCAAATTTGACAGAATGACAGCAAAAAATAATAAATTTTTCTGTAGTAATAGCAAGATAATAATTATTAACGTTTTTTTAGGTGTAAATATTCTTTGGGTGTAAACAAATTTTGCAAATTTGTCAGCAAAAAATTTTTAATTTTTCTGTAATAAAAGCAAAATCTCCAGTTGATTTTACTATTTTTTTTTTTGAGTCTAAAAATTTTTTGAGTGTAACATTAAAAATTCCATTATTACCAAAAATATTTATAATTATTATTAAAATCCAAATATTAAATTTTTTAATAAATAAAAAAATTATAAACCCATATTTCACTCTAAAAGTTAAAAGAAAAATCAAAAGATAACTTTGACCTAGAATTCCTTAAAAATGCCTCAATCAATTTTAATGTAATTAAAACTGAGTCAAGCTGAACTAAATATCTATCCATTAAGATCCATTAAACCATTTAAATAACTTAAATATTTTGATCGGTTCAAAAGTTACAGAATTTTGGTCAACGAAAAACGATTTTCAGCCACTGTGCGTCGTTAAATAGTATGCCCCAGCCAGTTAGTATGAGAATTGTATAGTTCACAGCTTACTGATTTGAGAGAAGTTAATGGGATGTTAAGGCACTTAAATAAGTTAGTGTACGGTGCTCATCTATGTTGTGCTCCGTGCCATGATCAGGCTTACAAATTAATTTAAATATCAGTATATGACGTGCTGGCGGCATATATACATTTCTCATTTTTTCTCAGTGTTGGTTGAGATTTCAAACGTTACATATTTAAATTTTAGTAGTTTGAGCACTTGCTGTAATTGGTTGTTTCTGGTAAATTAAGTAGCGTTTCGAACCATCACAAGGGTTTTTGGTAGAAGTCGTTTTAATATTGAAGTCTAAAGCTGGTATCTCCATAACTGTATTATATAAACATTTTTTAGAAGACACCTGGTGGAAAGTATTATTTCGAAATTTTTTAAAAATGATTTATTCACACATAAAATGAAAGAAAAAAAGTATATGACATAAAAATAATAAAACAAACTTATTCCTCTTTAACAAGAACCAAACCAAACAATTAAAGCTAAAGTGGAATAAAATTATAAGTATATACAATTTTCATGAAAACAATTTTTATAAGGTAGCAAATATAGATACAATGTTTAAAATCTGACTATCTCGACATTTAAAAGAATTAAGAATTCGATTCTTCTTTAAAGATTTTTGCATAGTTGTGTTATATTCTGTCTTCACTGTTTACCAATACAAAACTAAAGTCATTAACATTCCGGTTTAAGTGTACGTAGTACGAAAACAAGAAAATTTAAAATATTCTCAATTTTAGGTTATGTTCACAGTTGTATACATTTTCTTTTTAATTGTTTAGTCAACGAATTCTTATTTGAAATACTCTTCAATAAAAAAGACAAATCGAAAAAAATATCTAATATTACTATAAGACCACGGAATGGAATATTTATTATCGTAATGTTTTTACAACAGAATATTGAAAGTATCTCTTTAAAAGAGCAGGTCTGACTATTGTAACTAGTTAATGAGTATTTCGAAAAATACTCGGTGTTTGGACTAAAGGGCAATTTAAGGTAGAAATCAGATGTGATCATTCGTTTAATTATATTTTTCATCTTTGTTAGCCGTTTGTCAGGTTTATTTTCAATACGTTTTACAGCGTTTGGCCATATTGAGAAAGATGTAGCATCTTTTAATAAAAACGTTATTAACTCGACTCTGAATAATTTGCCTTTCCTAAGCTCTCATACATTTCGTTATATTAGTATAGATCCGACACATATATGTTCATCCAATTTTGATGAAATTGACAGACTTAAGTTTTTTGGTTTACGAAAGACGTTATTAAAATTAAAAAAAGTCGGTTCAGATTTGGATATAGTTTTCACATATATGTTTATCCGATTTCTCTTGTTTAGCCTTGAAAACCACATATTGCATCCGTTCTTGGTGAAGTTTGGCACAAGCTGGTTTTTTAGACCTAGGAAGCTGTTTTTTTAGCCATAGGAAGGACGTTATATGTATCGAAGCAAAACGATTAACATTTAGATGTAATTCCACCGATTTTATGTCCTTAGCTGCCAAAGCCACATCCTACATCCAATCATGATGAAATTGAGCACACCTTCTTTTTTTGGCCTACGAATGAAGTTATTAAAATACCAAAAAAATCGGTTTAGATTTAGATATAGATTACAAGATTACTATCTGATATCATTGAGCGATGTCCTTCCGCCTGTCTGTCCTTATTTCGATTAAACTTGGTATATTCTTCAAGTTTAGAACAAGGACGAACATTATTGAGGCTGGCCCATATTTTGATTTCATACATAGGATTTTCCAGATGTCAGAACCTACAATTCTTAAAGCCATATAATATTCGATGTCAACCAAATTTCGCACCGAGCATTTTAAGGGACCACCAGCCATCTCTGGTGAAAATTTTTCATTTTGGTACATGTTTTCGAAAAGCTCCCACACAAATGTCCATCCCGATTTAAGGTCCTGCAGCTAAGAAGCCACGAATTACACTTGATCACGCTCATAACTCCATAATTTTAAATGGCATAGGTCTTTCCTGATGTCAGAACCTACCACATATTACACCCTATTCCGACCAAATTATGCACAGAGCATAACGAGTGACCAACACATATCTCTGGACGCTATCGGCCAATGTTTTAAAATAGTTTCTATAGTTCCTCCCGATTTGAGGTTCGGTAGCTCTAGAAGCCACAACTTCACCCGGTTAGGTACTCCCAAATTTTGCACGGTGAACAACTGTTAATTAACAGTGGTGAAAGTTTCCGCACAAAGGTCCTTCTAGATTTTAAAATCTGCAGCCTTAGAAGCCTCATTGTACATCCAATATCTACCAAATTTCAATTGGAGCATCCAACACCCATGTACTATAACATTGGACTATATTGGTCCATGTTTTCGAATACCCCCCACACAAATGTCCCGCCCGATTTTAGGTCCTGCAGCGCTAGAAGCCACAAATACCCGATCTCGCTCAAATTTTGTATGGTACGTTATGAACGACAAATTATTAACTCAAGAACAGGGGGGCCAAAAGTTACCATGGGGTTAAAAACTTTTTCGTTTATTAATTTTTTTTTTTCAGGTTATATAATATACAAAATAGAAATTTTTTACACTAAGTATGAAAAATAATTTCACTTAAATTAACCCCGTTTTCAGCTTCGCAATTATGGGCTTATTTTAGAGCATTTTCCATAACATCATTCAAAATTTGTGGCTGTAGCGTTTGAATTTCTGCAACAATGTTGGCCTTGAGTTGAAGGATTGTCTCGGGCTTGTTCACATATACTCGCTCCTTCAAATAACCCCAATGTATATACTCAGGTGGTGACAAATAATGATCTCAATCCATACTGTACACCTAATGAGGTGCAATTGGCGTTAATGAATAGCTCTTGAATTTTCAGAACCCTAGAACCTAACAGTTCTGCTTATTAACAAAGCCATTCAAATGAAAATGAGCTTCATTACTCATAAGCAAATTTTTAATAAAGTTGATTTCATTTCTGGCTAACTGTTGAAATTTAACTGCCAAATTTAGACGATGTCGATGATCTGCTACGAGTAGTTTTAATTCTTGCACCAATTGCACTTTGAATGGGTATAACAGTAAATCTTTTTTTAAAATGCGCCGTAGTGACGTACGAGACATTCATAGCTGAGCAGAACGCCTTCCGGCGGATGTTTCTGATGTTTTGTTAACACTTTGCTGTACTCGTTCAATATTTTGAACGAGTACATCAAGTGTAATTTGTGGCCTTTTAGCTGCGGGACCGTAAATCGCAGATTTGGGAGTAACGTGCAAAATTTGGGAGTAACCGGGTGTAGTTGTGGCATCTAGAGCTACCGGACCTCAAATCGGGAGGACCTCTGTGTAGAAACTATTTTAAAACATTGGCCGATAGCGTCCAGAGATATGTGTTGGTCACTCGTTATGCTCTGTGCATAATTTGGTCGGAATAGGGTGTAATATGTGGTAGGTTCTGGAATCAGGAAGGACCTATGCTATTTAAAACTATGGAGCTATAAGCGTGATCAAGTGTAATTTGTGGCCTTTTAGCTGTAGGTCCTTAAATCGGAATGGACGTTTGTATGGGAGCTTTTCGAAAACATGCACCAAAATGAAAAATGTCCACCAGAGATGGCTGGTGGTCCCTTAAAATGCTCGGTGCGAAATTTGGATGATTATATTGCTTTAAGAATTGTAGGTTCTGACATCTGGAAAATCCTATGTATGATATCAAAATATGGACCAGCTTCAATAGAGTTCCTCCTTGGTCTAAACTTAAAGAATATACCAAGTTTAATCGAAACAACGTGGTCTATCGGTTCGAGGCAAATCTCTTACGATGCCATGCTGGTAACGACGATCAACTAAACAACGAATCATTGCTTCTGGGGGCGAAATTCTGACCTTGAAATGTCGACGATATGCTCTTTGCATTAAAATAATTGATCGCTGATTTAAATAATAAAATTCTATTGTCCTGGTTCTTTGTTCATTTGTCAATCTCTCCATTATTTAATCTCCAAGCATTATTCATATAATCTGAAAAACAATAAAAAAATATATATAAACGAAAAAGTTATTAAATTTTAAACCCTATGGTAAGGAAATGCGGATTCTGGATAGAAATTACCTTGTCGTGACAGGACAAAGCACATAAATTTAATATGCTTTGGTATAGGAAATCCTATGTAGTTTCGAGATAGTCCAACGTCATTAAATTTTATTACCTTTGATTTGGACGTGATGTGAACCTTTTTTTATTTGGTTATAGGAAACCCTTTGTAGTTTTAAGATAGTCAATGGTAATTACTTTTTATTAGCTGTGATATATTTTTTATTGGGATATAGTATGTAGTCCTATGTAGTTTTCAGATAGTGAAAGGTAATTGATATTTATAAGCTTGGTTATGCGACGTGTTGTGTACACTTTTTATTTGATATGGAGTGTGATTAAACATCGAATAAGGTCATTGCTTTAGCGATCATTAATTTCCTGCGTCATCTTGAAAATTATCATCATGTTCAAGTCATTGTTTAAAAATTTTCGTTTTAAGGTTCCACGTGTTCGTGTGTTTAGTCGACATCGTTTGATGAACCCTATCTTTGTTGTCTGATAGCAAATACTTGTTGCCCATGCTTTGTGTGTGGTATTGCACCGATCGTCAATCATTCCCTTCTACCATTTGGAAGGCTTTGTTATCGTCCATCGTCAAATGCGTTATGCTTTAGTCACTTCCAGACGGTAATTAGATGATAGTCTGAATTTTACAAGAGCAATTTACATTTCAGTCGTCTTTAAATCATACAGACGGCAATTGAATGATTGTTTGTTGTTAACAACACCAGCCGAAAATCACATGTGCCATTATGGATATATTAAACAACATTATGCACTTCTGTCAAAGTCGCAGGGACCACGAAATAAAATTAGAATCAAAAGTTACTTCCAAGAAGGCACTAAGAAGTGACTTTTTGTAGTTACGCAGTAGTGACTTCTGGAAGATAACTCCGAGAGGTACAACTTCTCTGTATGGAAGACACTTCTGCGATGAATAAATGTTTATCGCGGACGATGAGTTTTAACTTCCTAGCGTCACTTCTCAGTCACTTCCGCGATAGAAAATGTTGGCAGGGTTGTTTTAGAATTTTCATTTATGAGATGTTAGTGTGTTTTGTAGTCATAGTTTTGATAACCCGTCTCAAGATTTGTGATATTTTCAGTGTTACAACTTGTTGCACTGTTTCAAGTGGAGATGTACTCGATTTTATATGTACCTAAAATTCCCACAATTCCCGATATTGCTGTATTGAAATTAAATATTTATTGTGGAAGTTAATGTGCTTAAAAGATCATTACTATTTTCAATATGCATTTTGTGAGAGTATATCGAGTGAGGTCATTGCCCATGGAACTGTTGCTTTGTGTATGTGTGTGGTATTTCACCGATCGTCAATGGCTTTGTTCAATTTCGTCAGAGTTTTGAGCCTTTGTTTGAAGTTTTCCGTGAACATGGTGCGTGTATGTGTTTAGATGTGTTGAAGTCTTTGTTTAGATTTTTCGTTTTGGGATTGTCCAGGTAGAATTGTGATATTTTCAGTGTAAAATTTGTTCATCTGTTTTCGACTTTCAGGTGAGGATGTACTTGATTTTGAGTGCATGTTAAAATTGTGGCACGTTTGAAAGGCATAGTGTGGTATTTTGTCGTTGGACATTCTCTTTGCAATTTTACTTTAATACGGTGTCTGTTTAGATTTGCTCTAGAGTAATGCAATTTAAGATTTGTTGCTGAGGTTTTCATGTGGCACAGTACAATGAAAACCCTTTTTGTTTGTGATATAGAAAATCCCATGGAGTTTTCAGGGGCTTCATCTTCTTGAATAGCGAGGGCAATTTCCCACTTGTTTCAAAGATTGGGTTGTGTAAGGTTTTGTGATTTGGGGGAATTTCTTTATCTCTTTTTCATACTGTGAGAGTGTGATCGCGGTGCTAAGAGGGCGACCACATTTTCAGTTAGTACCCTGCTGTGTGGTAATTTTTTTCAATGTGCCTCAAAATTGAATCCTATGTACTCGTATTTGCACTCGCTTTAATATTTTTCATTATTATGAATGTTCAGTTAATTTTCTAAGATTTTTCCTTAGTTTTTTTAGATGTTCTATCCTACTCTTATGCGTTAATTTCTAAGAATTCCCCTCTTTCTTAGCACATTGTGAGAATTTCACATTCCCGAGTGTTTCTAAATGTTGTGGGGCTCTACCCATTTAGACGCTAAAATATTTCAATAGTTAGTATTTTTTGTAAGAAGAGTGATAATCTGTCTATTGGTAAATTTGAACCGAAGAGTTATAATGAGATTGCGTTAATTTTTTTTATATAAATGTCGTAGTTATGGTTTTAGTTCGTGTCCGCATCTTCTTCTTGTGGTAACGTTTCTTTAATTTTTCTCATGCCGCCCAATTGAACAAGGGTTTTGTGACCATTATTTTTGAATTTTCTTTTGATAACGTATCTTTCATTTTTATTAGCATTTACTAATACATTTTTCGGCTATTAATATTATTGAAATGAACGAACTTAGTTTATGTTTTCCTGATTTATTTTATTTATTTAACAGAGAATACACAAATTTTAAAATATACAAATTACTTACATATAACAATTTAATAGTGGACATCAAATGTCGGTGATTCAGTGTGGGCCTCCGTGATATGATGGTTAGTAAGCACGACTATCATATATTTAAACCTACGAGTTAGATCATCAACTTCGGGTAAAAACATCAAACTATTTTTCACCGACAGATCTGGTAAATACCGGCGGCTTTATGGGTATGACATTAATGTCTTACCCAAGTAAACACTTCTCTATAAAATGCATTGATCGTTCGGAGCGGAGCCGTCGCACTGTGGCTGAAATTTTGATTTCGTTGGCCAAAAGAGTAATTTTTTGTCACCGTTTTTTAAATGTTGAAGCATTTTAGTAGCTTATATATTCAGATTAAGGTAGCCAAAAAATTAGGTTAAACTATTGCTAATTGTGGGCGTGGCATGCTGTCTAACTAAAATGTTATTTAATTTCAGAAAAAGGTGTTGTTTGTTTGTTTTTTTTTATCAAAAATAAATGGTTACTACTCGCAAGCTATCATCGATAATGGCCTGCGGTCTTTTTTATAATGCAGCTCTAGCGTTTAATATTAGGGGCGTTATGAAATATTAATGAAACTTCTATATTTTTCTCAAATTTAAACTTTAGTGGAATAGAACTTCTAAGTAACAAAAGGGAACAAGAAACGTGTAACACCCGGAGAAAGGTTAAAGTGTCTTCTTTAACCCTATATATACTTTTGTACCCGCGACGACCCGTGGGTAAAGCACTTTTTTCATTTTGATGAAAATACTCTAAATGAAATTCAAATTGCGATAATTTAAAGAGCCCTTTAAGTACTCGTGTACAATTGTGTGTTAAATATGTGCTTTAGGTGTTTTATAGCTTATAATGAAATAACAAAATATAATACCTGCGAAAGGGTTTTATGGCTTTGTTTTGACCAACAAAAAAAATAAGTCATAAAATTATCACAATAGGTTCTACAGTAGACATATGGTCTATTTCTAAATTTACCTGTTATCAAATTTTAGGGTCAACCAAATTCATAAACAATTTTGCAAGTGTGTCAATAATCGCTACATTAAACCACTAAATAAATAAAAAAAACAACCCCATTGTGGCGAGATACTAATTAGTTTTACCTGATATTCTCAATCTAAGTACTACCTGCTATGAAAATAAATGTGGAAATATTTCGGACTCAGATATGTTCATGGTATCATTTATACCATTGCGATTGAAAAAGATTTTGGAAGATTCAGAGCCTTCGACTAGTTGAACGCAATCAATGGATATTTGGAAAAATGAGACACCATCTTCCATGACATACTGCAGGCCAATCAAATTTGTATTCAAAAAAGAAACTCATGATGCCAATTAGAATGAAGTTAGTGATATCAAGGCCCAAATTGCAACACTACAACCATTACAATTACAGTTAGATGGACAGCAAATTGAAGTAAGCTACCAATTAGTGCTGACAATGATAGATGGAAAAGAGGTCAGGCTTTGACTAACACGAAGGCTGCACCCAGCTGCATTATATGCCAAGCAACATCAACCCAATTAAATGAAGTCCCGACAAAATCATTAGATAATACCGATGCATATAAATTTGGATTATTACCACTACATGCAAGAATACGACTTATGGAACACATACTAATCATCAGTTATAATTTGGATTTCGGGTCTTCAGAATCAATAAGAAACAACGAAACCAACAAAGATCGAGTTCGCTCGCGACAGTGATGAGAGTAAGACGTGTTATATCCATCAAGTGTGTGCTAATTAAATCTAATATATCTCTGAATAAAAAAAAACACCTTTACATAAAACATTCTACGCATATTGTACATAGAATTACACCGTGTGAAAATCCATAAGATAATATAAAATAAATAGTAATAATAAGTCAATTATTTTTTTGTAATGACAGAGCAAAATGCTCTTTACAAAAAAACTAACAATGTAAAAGACAAACTCATGTCAACAGAAGAAAGAAAAAGAAAAAACAGCGACAGCATGAATGCTACTATCGGCACAAAACAAACCAGGGGCAATTATTATGCCCCCCTCTCCTACGACGATAACGAATGTGACATAGAAATTGTGCAAAACTTCGAAAAGCATGTGCAAAACTATAAAAGCAAGAACAATAATGCCAGTGGATCACCAGCAGATCTTAACAAAACAGTGCAAAAAGAGAACAGTGAAGAAACAATTGTCAATGCTGCATCGACAAACAACAAAAAAATTCCTCCTATCAACATATGTGAAATTGAAACAAAACAACTTATTTCTTTTTTAAAAGAAGGTTTAAAAATAAAGGAATTCAAAATCAAAGAGTTTCGATATAAAAAATCCCTTTTTGTTAACTCGATGAATGATTACGTCAAGGTTAGAAACTATCTTGAAAAAATTAAAGCGAAATTTTTTACGTTTACCCCAAAATCACTAAAAAACAAAACATTTTTGCTGAAAGGTTTAGATGCTAATTGCAATACAGAGGAAATCTTTAACGAACTTTGCACACATGAATGTGATAATCTCAAATTTTTAAAGATAAATCAGTTTAGCACCAAAACCTCTGTTAAAAACCTTTACAAATTGCCAATATTCATGGTACAACTGAGTCCAGAAAGTGATGTAAACAAACTGAAACAAATAAAAACGCTACTTTATCGTGTCGTGGAATGGGAGATGTTACGTCGGCCTGAAATAATCCAATGTAGAAATTGCCAGGGTTTTTTTCATAGCGCCTCAAATTGTTTCCTACCAACAAAATGTGTAAAATGCAACAGTAGTCATGAAAAAGGAAAATGCGAACTAACTAACTGCGTTTTATGCAAAAAATTTGGCCATCCATCGTCCTACAAGGGATGTGAAGTCTACAGAAAGCTGCAAGAAAAACTTAAACATAAGAAACAAGATTTAATAGAAAAAATAAACAATAAGCCAATGTATAAATCCTTTACTAATCCAGGAATGAGCTATTCAAACGTGCTAAGAAACGATATTGAACAATCCAATTTAAATCCCACCGGAAGTAATTCATTACTTCAAGATATTAAAAATATCATGACAAACTTAACAACACAGTTAGTAAATTTACAGCAACAATTGCAAATACAAACGTCCCGTATTGACACACTTTTTAATTTAATAGAAGTGTAATCATGTCTTACCCCACTGTAACCACTATTTCAAAAAAACTGAAAATAATTCATATCAATGTCAATTCTTTGATACTTATAGATCGTAGATATACACTTAACGAATTTATAAAAACAAATACACCAGACATTATCTTACTCAACGAAACGAAGCTCAACAAGAAACATAAACTACATTTTGACCATTACAACATTATAAGAAATGACAGACCTAATTCAAAAAGAAGCGGAGGAACGGCGATTTTGATAAAAAAAACTTTATTAAATATAAAACTCATACTAATAGTTCTATAAGATCGTTTAAGTTTCTAGAAACTACTGTTATTAAAATCCCATAAAGGGATAACAAAATGTTGTATATAGTCTCAGCGTACTTCCCTTCAGGAAGCAACGACTCATACTTTAAACAGGAATTGCACCAGCTTTTCCAATCCATCAATATCCAAAATGTAAATAACTATTATATACTTGCTGGTGACTTAAACAGTAAAAGAGTTGAATGGGGTAATAATAACAACAACACGAAAGGCAATTTGTTGTTAGACTGGCCCTCAGAAAATGAAATAATATTTAGAACCAAACTCTACGCTTCTTCCAGAGCATCTTATCCAAGATCGGGATCTTTTATTGACGTATGCATCTCTGACATCAGAATAGATATACAATCAGAAAACAATTCCTTAAACTGTATTAAAACCTTAGACTATGATAGCGATCATAGTGCGTTAGAAATCAATGCCTCAATGCACGGAGAAGAGCCATTATTTACATTTTATAAAGAACCACAAAATATCAAATATAATTTTAAAGCTACAAACTGGAATAAATTCAAATCAAAAATTTTAATACAATCAAATAACGAATATATTGTCCCAAACAACTATAATTTACGTAATGACGAAATAGAATCGTATCTAATTAAAATAAATGCTTTAATAAACAATGTGATTGATGAGGTGGTCCCTAAATACAAGGAATGTAAGCATTTTATTCCAACTAACCTAATTATTGAAAAACTACACGCAGAAAAGAGCAGACTTCTAACTTTTATCAAAAGGCATAACAGATTAGAGATCACAATCTCTCCAAACAGACTATCTCAAATAAAAGCAGTACTGAAACGAATTAGTAAGCTTATCAGCGAAAATTTGGTCTTAGCAATAAATAATAATTTTAAAAATAAAGTTTCAAAAATTAGGGCTACTCAATCCTTGGAAATGTTTGAAGGAGTACGAAAAAATTTCAGAAAATTTGAATCAGCCAAGTTAGACACTTTAACAATTTCACCGAATTTAGTACACATCATCCATAACGCAGGTATTGATGATCAAACAATTGAAAAGGACTCAAATCAAAATTTTGTTATCAATGATGAAGAACAAGTTGTTAATGTAATTGGAGCGTATTTTGAAAACATACATTCACATAAGGATATTGACAACAACAACATAATACATACTCACGTCAACCGAACATTCAATACATTTTTGGAGACAAAAACGTTATTTGAGCGCAATCGTGACAGAGTTTATTGAAATCAAGAGAGCTAACTCTTTATCTGACACTGAAGCAAATGATTTTTTTGTAACGGAACACACAATAAAATATATCTTTAAAAAATTACGTAACAAAACTTCGTCCGGTCTAGATAATATACCAAACATAGTATTAAAAAACATTCCCGAAAAATTGATTCTTGACTACTGCACTCTGTTTAATAATATAATCAACAATTCATATTTCCCAAGAGACTGGAAAATAGCGAAAGTTGTCATCCTACCAAAAAAGGACAAAGACCCTGCTAAACCAGAGAACCTTCGTCCAATAAGTCTTTTGCCAAACATTAGTAAAATATTCGAAATGTGCGTTAACAACACTATCAATAAATTATGCATAAGTAATAGTCTAGTTAATGATAAACAATTCGGATTTAAGCATAAACACCCCACTATTAATGCTATAAACAAACTGGTTTCAGATATTAACTGGAACTGGAACTAAAAACTGTGCACAGGAGCATGCTTAATAGACATGGAAAAAGCGTTCGATAGCATTTGGATTCAAGGATTGATATGTAAATTAATTGACTATATGTTCCCAATAAATCTTGTAATTCTCTTATTTAATATGATAAATGGTAAATCATTCACCGTACACCATAAAAATAAGATGAGTAACACCTATAATTTATTCAATGGTCTGCAACAAGGCACTGTGAATGCACCGATTTTGTTTAATATCTATATTCACGATTTAATTGATAATATAGATAACATTATATCATTTGCAGATGATATTATAATTTACCATGCAGGAAACAAATTGTAAACATAAATCAAAACCTTCAACCTACCTTTAACATTGTTGAAAAGTTCGCCGAAAACTGCCATATGAAAATTAATATTCAAAAATGCGAAACTATTCTATTTCGTCCAACGGTAGACAAATGCAATTATAACGTTAAAACTAACTGGAAATCATTCGGAATATCGTCATACCAATCCAATATCAAAATAGCAAATAAAGACACTGTAAAATATCTTGGTATTTATTTGGACAAGTTTTTGTATTATGACAAACATGTTGTCAATGCTATAAATAAAGCAAGAAAGGCATTTTTTGCATACAAAAATTTATTTTATTCTAAGTTCATAGAAGCGAAAGTCAAAATTATAATGTACCAATCTCTAATAAGACCAATAATTACATACGGCTGCTCTATTTGGTTCAATATATCACCATCATATATGGAAAAAATTCGGATATTCGAGAGAAAATGTCTAAGAATATGCACGTCATTGAACAGATCCCAGAAGAGTAACTTCCAAAAATATGTATCAAATCTAGAACTATATAATACCGCTAATATTAGTAGGATAGACAATTTTATAATACACTTAATAAGAAAGCACATATTACGATGTACACAATGCACAGACTACAATTTAATAATGGCGCCGTACTATACAGACATAGAGTACATTAAAAATACCATGTTGTCAGGCTTTGTTCCACCAGAGTCCTTTTTATATCTAGATATGAAACGCGCTATGCAGAATGAATCAGGCGTCCCAATTTTCTATCATTTGTATAGACGGGCCAACATTAAAGCTATTGACTGCAATAGGGCGGATATTGATAATTATAGATTTGACACATCAATCCCCCAAAAAGACAGACATTCTAGTCTTCATAATAATAATAATAAATTTTGGTGGCTTAGCCATAATTAACCTTTTTTCTTTTACTTATACTGACATAGTTTTACCCTAAACAATAATCCATGTAATGTTTTTCTTAAAACAATTTTCATTACAAAAAATAATTCATGAATTCCCAGAAAAAGTAAAAATAAGCTAAGTTAGTAACGATAATCTTGTAATATAATATAAGGCTTTACTAGAGTACCCGGTTGGGTCGTTGTAAATATGTAAATATTTGTTAACTATTGTTTATTGTAGTATAGAAAAAAAATATGAATTGAAAATAAATAAACAAAAAAACAAACAAAAAAAACCAACAAAGATTTAAGAAGTTCAGAGAAGAAACATGTTCAAGATGAATATCGGAAATTTGTATTGATTATAGATCAGCCAAAAGAATGGTCAGGCAATACAAATGATGGAAATACCGCAAGAAGATTCTTTTCAGATCCAGAAACAACATCTGAAATAACAGGAGTGGATTTAAGCCTTTTTTTCAGATTTAAAATAATCCTAGAAGCAAAGGAAACTGCAAAAATATATACAACCAACCACCCATGGAGAAATATGTCTGCAACAGTTCACAAAATCCAAATAAATAATAATTAAAATTAACTTTCATTGTTATTAAGGTACGAAAAACATAGTATTAGTAAAAAATAATAATAAACAGAATCTACCATTGTTACAAATTCTATTAAAATCTATTGCAGTTTTAATTTTAAAAATGTTTTTTAAAATTATCAAATTTGACAGCAAAATATAATAAATATTTCTGTAGTAATAGCAAGATAATAATTATTATTGTTTTTTTAGGTGTAAATATTCTTTGAGTGTAAACAAATTTTGCAAATTTGTCAGCAAAAAATTTTTAATTTTTTTGTAATAATAGCAAAATTTCCAGTTGATTTTGCTATTTTTTTGAGTCTAAAAATTTTTTGAGTGTAACATTAAAAAATGTCATTATTACAAAAATTATTTATAATTATTATTAAAATCCAAATATTAAATTTTTTAATAAATAAAAAAATTATAAACCCATATTTCACTCTTAAAGTTAAAAAAAAAATCAAAAGTTTAATCTTGACCTAGAATTCCTTAAAAAGTCCTCAATCAATTTTAATGTAATTAAAACTGAGTCAAGCTGAACTAAATATCTATCCACTAAAAACCATTAAACCATTTAAATAACTTAAAAAATAACTTAAATATATTGATCGGTTCAAAAGTTACAGAATTTTGGCCAACGAAAAGCGATTTTCAGCCACTGTGCGTCGTTAAATAGTATGCCCCAGCCAGTTAGTATAAGAATTGTATAGTTCACAGCTTACTGATTTGAGAGAAGTTAATGGGATGTTAAGGCACTTAAATAAGTTAGTGTACGGTGCTTATCTATGTTGTGCTCCGTTCCATGATCAGGCTTACAAATTAATTTAAATATCAGTATATGACGTGCTGGCGGCATATATACATTTCTCATTTTTTCTCAGTGTTGGTTGAGATTTCAAACGTTACATATTTAAATTTTAGTAGTTTGAGCACTTGCTGTAATTGGTTGTTTCTGGTAAATTAAGTAGCGTTTCGAACCATCACAAGGGTTTTTGGTAGAAGTCGTTTTAATATTGAAGTCTAAAGCTGGTATCTCCATAACTGTATTATATAAACATTTTTCAGAAGACACCTGGTGGAAAGTATTATTTCGAAATTTTTTAAAAATGATTTATTCACACATAAAATGAAAGAAAAAAAGTATATGACATAAAAATAATAAAACAAACTTATTCCTCTTTAACAAGAACCAAACCAAACAATTAAAACTAATGTGAAATAAAATTATAAGTGTATACAATTTTCATGAAAACAATTTTTATAAGGTAGCAAATATATGTACAATGTTTAAGATCTGGCTATCTCGACATTTAAAAGAATTAAGAATTCCATTCTTCTTTAAAGATTTTTGCATAGTTGTGTTGTATTCTGTCTCCACTGTTTACCAATATAAAACTAAAGTCATTAACATGCCGTTTTAAGTGTACGTAGTATGAAAACAAGAAAATTAAAAATATTTTCAATTTTAGGTTATGTTCACTGCTGTATACATTTTCTTTTTAATTGTTTAGTCAACGAATTTTTATTTGAAATACTCTTCAATAAAAATGATAAATCGAAAAAAATACCTAATATTACTATAAGACCACGAAATGGAAAATTTATTATCGTAATGTTTTTACAACAGAATATTGAAATTATCTCTTTAAAAGAGCAAGTCTGACTATTGTAACTAGTTATTAGAGTATTTCGAAAAATACTCGGTATTTGGACTAAAGTGCAATTTAAGGTAGAAATCAGATGTGATCATTTGTTTAATTATATTTTTCATCTTTGTTAGCCGTTTGTCAAGTTTAATTTCAATACATTTTACAGCGTTTGGCTATATTGAGGAAGATGTAGCATCTTTTAATTAAAACGTTATTAACTCGACTCTGAATAATTTGCCTTTACTAAGCTTTCATACATTTCGTTATATTAGTATACGGTTTTACTAGCAATTGTTGATGTTTATAAACTAAAAGATTTGCGCTTTTGTTAGCAAAAGTAAGTGCGGGCTTGTAAGCTGCTTTTGGGGAAACCACGAACTTAAATATGTGATTTCAGGAATATATCGCTATAAATCATTTTATTTTGTAAACAAGGTTATCACTTTACAGTTTGTTAAAGGTTGGTGAGTAACAGTGCATATTGGTTGTGTTCAAAAGCAGTGTTGATTGTTTCTACGAGGCGAATTAGTCTATTGTTCCATGTTTTACTTATTACTTAAGCTGAAAAAATGGTTTGGAGTAACTAAATTTTATTTTATTGCTTCCAGTGCCTAACAAAAATAAAGATTCTATAGAATTTTTTACATTACCCATACAATTCGAATAATGATAGGGCAATATCATGAGACCTGAAACGCTTATTTTCCAGGTTTATGTATAGTTGAAACTTTCCCAACTTCCCGATGTAGTGAGGGATAAAGCAACGACATATATATAATATGAGAATTCTGGTTAAACTCGTCTCAGGTATTAGAAAAAATGTTGATGGCGAAGTAATTCAAAAAAAGTCTCAAATTGTGTTTGCCACTTAAGTTACGGGAATACTATAGGGTTTTTTCATACGTTTGGTTTCGATTAAGAAATAAAACACATATTGGTTAATGTTATGGCGAATAACTTAGCTATGTTATTAGATAAGGGTTTGGCATTATGTATTAATATTGATTTCGGGCATGTGGCAGCCACGGCTGGCTCGAATAAATTCGAGCCGAAAGGACCAATTTTAGTCATATGTCAGCAATAACGCACCGAATATTCTCTTCTAATGCGTCAATCGTATCGGGCTTATCTGCGTAGACAAGCAACTTCACATAAGCCACGACAAGCAACTTCACATAAATCGTACGATCTTGGAGGCCACGACGCGAGATAATGCACTCACGAAAAGTTTCCTTTAATAAATTGATTGTTCGTTGGCTGTATGGCACGTAGCGCCGTCTTGTTGGAACAAAAGGATTCCAAATTAACAACAGGCGTTACAATTCAGACACGAAAAAGTCTTAATCGTGGCTCTAGAGCGTTCACCATTGACGGTGGCATTATGGCCGGCTTCATTTGACGAAATATGTACCAATGATTTCCTCTGCCAATAGAGCACACCAAACAGTGACTTTTTAAGGATGTAACGGCGTCTCAGTAATGGCTTCTGGATATTCATTACTCCAAATGCGACAATTTTGGTTATTAACGTACCCATTTAACCAAAAATGAGCTTCATCGCCGAACAAAATTTTCTTGTCAAAATCAGAATCGGTGGCCATTTTGGGCCCATTCACCACGATTTGCAAACGCTGTTCCGGAATAAGTCTATTCATTATGAAATGGCAAACCAAACTGAACATAAATCAAGTGACAGCTGTCAAAAATACCACCACCGAAAAAATGTGTCCAGATTGATAACCATACGTCTAAAAAAAACACCCTTATTATATTCAGTATTCGCACTCGTGTCAGCTTACAAATAGTAATCACCTGAACATTTTACACATTCGTGTTTCTTAATGCAACAGTATAGCAACTATTTGTTTGCAGTTCTGTTCTCTGACCCAAAGACTACTTACTAATAATTCTCTACAGATCAGCTTTTAGTTATGTATTTTTGCAGATGTGTTTTTTTGTTAATAGGGTGAATATAAAAATAGATCTTCAGAACAAGGACGTGATATTTACGAGGTAGTATTAAAAACAGAACTGCATACAAATAATTGCTGGTTAGCTTTCTGCATAATTTCATTAGTATAACACCGATGATAAAACATTGCTTGCTAATTCATAACATACCTATTTCTTTTTTTTCGTTTATACAACCTAATAACATTTCCTGAACTAAGCCTAGAAGTTCCTCTGTTCTTGTGAAAAACAGTGATCTTCTTAGTACCTGGCTCTAAGTAGTACTCAATGATTTGATTCCAATTTTATTTCGCGGTCACTGCGAATTTGGTAGAACTTTTCCATCGCGAAAGACACTTCGGCGATGAAAAAATGGTATCGCAGACGATGAGTTTCAACTTCTTAGCGTCACTTCCGCGACAGAAAATGTTGGCAGGGCTATGATGGAATTTAAATTGTTTTTGAAGAAAAGAGCGATGATATAAGTACTTAGTAGGGACATAAATACTGTTACAACATTGAACACACCCATTTCAATTGTAGAACTGAACATACCCCGTTAATGTCGTATGGGTTTTGAAAGGTAACATTAATAGCGTTAGTCTGTAATAGGATTTTTAAATTGTTTCAACTTTAATCATGAAGTGGTCAGATAATGAGAACCGTAACGCTGTAATAGCGCTTTTTAAGTGTGAAATGAAAAAACGATATTTTCAAAACGCTCCGGCCACTAGGGATTAGCCGCATGTTCGTCTACCGATGCATAAAACTGTTTGAAGAGATGTAAAAGACCGCCACCGGTCGGGCCGCCCACGCTCTGTTCGAACACCGCATGCCATCAAAGTCGTTAAATCAAGAATTCACAGAAATCCGCTCCAAAAAACAGAAAATCATGGCCCGTGAGATGAATATCACGCAAAAGCCCATGAGTCGAATCATTAAAAAAGACTTGGGACTTGGGGCTTTCAAACGACGTACCGGACATTTATTGACTGCAGCTTTAAAAAATAGGATTGAAAAATGCAAACGTCTTTTGGTAAAGCACGCTGACAACTTGCACAGAAAAATTTTGTTCACCAATGAAAAAATTGTTACCGTTCAGGAAAAATTTAACAATCAAAATGATAGAGAGTATGCGCGGTCATCTAAGGAAGCATCTGAACCGATCCCAAGGGTGGAAAAGGGTCATCACCCAGCTTCAGTCATGGTTGGGTGGGGTGTCTCTTACGATGGGGTCACTGGCCTGCATTTCTGCAAACAAGGAGTCAAAACATCGCCCATAGTTTACCAAGAAACCGTTTTGAAAGCTGTAGTGAAGCCTCTTTACAATTCCCTGTTCCAAAACCAGCCATGGACTTTCCAGCAGGATTCTGCGCCCGCCCATTCTTTTTCTTTCTTTTTCTTTTTGTATTCATTATACATCAATAAATATTTTTAAAAATATTTGGTCAAAAACATTCAGTAATTTTTATTTTACAGCATAAAACGTGTGTAACAGTATTTATGTAACTACTAATTATACCCGTGGCTCCCGACAAAGTACACGTTGGATGTGAAACCATTCCGAAGTAAAGGGTGTTTTTTATTGGGGTATAGAACTTTAAGTTGGCATCACTTTTTTAACTGGCGGCCATTTTGTCAGCTGTCAAGTGATTAATATTTAGTTTGGTTTGCCATTTCATCATGAACAGGTTGACAAAAGAACAACGCTTGCAAAGTGGGCCGAAAATGAGATTCATCTCGATGCTGATTTTCATCACAAAATTTTGTTCAGTGATGAGGCTCATTTTTGGTTGAATGGCTATGTCAACAAGCAAAATTGCCGCATTTGGAGTGAAGAGAATCCACATGAGACCCTTGAGACGCCATTACATCCACAAAAACTGACTGTTTGGTGTGCTCTATGGACTGGTGGAGTCATTGGGCCATACTTCTTCCGAAATAATGCTGGAGAGTCAGTTACCGTTAATGGAGACCGGTATAGAGCCATGATAACCGACTATTTTGTTCCCGAATTGGGTGGCATGAATGTGGATGAGTTGTGGTTCCAACAAGACGGCGCTACATGCCACACAGCGAACGTCACAATCGAGTTATTGAAGGAAACATTCGATGAGCGCATAATTTCACGGAATGGACCTGTCAATTGGCCACCAAGATCGTGTGATTTGACACCATTGGATTATTTTCTTTGGGGATATGTGAAGTCGCTCGTCTACGCCAACAAACCAGAAACGTTAGGGGACTTGGAAGCCAACATTCGTGGCGTTATTGCCAACATACGGCCCCATATGCTCGAAAAAGTGGTGGAAAATTGGACCTGTAGAATTGGCTTTATTCGAGCCAGCCGCGGCGGCCACATGCCCGAAATCATATTTAAACATTAATGGCATAAAATTATCCTTCCAATAAAGCCAAATTGATGGACATTAAAACGATTTTCTTGTGTTTTATTTCAATTCGAAGTTCTATACCTCAATAAAAACACCCTTTATATGGGCGACAATTCGAATGCATAACACATGATTTAGGGACTCAATTCTGATAATTGTTTGTGAAAGTAGCCTCAAAAAGAAGAACTTTTGCATCATTCGTTTGCTCAAGGTACATCAAATAATAATTAAATAATCAATTTGAAGTTAGTAAGTATCGTATAGGGGAATGTGTCACGTTTAAGGCTCTTTTGTTTGTCATAACTCGAACACTAGTCCGAATATGCTGAAACAAATTTAAAAAAATTAAAAATTACAATTCCTTTAATCTGCTCATACAACGTTTCGCATAACGTTTGCATCAGCAACAGTTTCGCAGTTATAAATAAATGTATGAAGAAAAAAAATATTTTTTAGTTAAAAAAGTAAAGTTTTTTTTTTACAAAATTTATCAGAACTTGAAAGAGAGGAGATTAGAGAGAATTTTGAAGACTGTGACCCAGGTGATATCGCCGAAACAGACACAGCAATCAAGTCGCAGAAACAGCGAAACGAATAGTATTATACTTACATTGGATGATGTCGTTCCTCTTAGTAAATTCGTTTCTCAACGATTCCTAAGATTATACCGACCTCAAACACACACATCCTCGCAAGATGAAGACAGGATGGATAAACCGCTGGAGGAATTCAATATAACCAATAATAATAATATTCAATGGCCGACTTAGACATAATGATAGACTAATGAACTTTGAAGTTGAGAAATTCATAAAGGAGAGCGAATCCACATTTTAATACTTCAAAAAATATTTACCAAAGTCATTTTTTGATAATGTCGTTTTTTATACAAACCTTTATAGTATGCAACAACAATCCCTTCAATTCCCATAAGACCGCCAATGATGATGAAACAGATATGGAGGCTTCCTAGTCAAACAAACGTGTTAAATACTATACAAGTACAACGACAGAGGCTCGATTTGATAACATAGATCATTTGCCGAAATTCGAACATGCTGAACACGCCTTGAGATATGAATTTGAGAGATGTAAGCAGAAAACTTATTTTTACTGCGGAAAGCGTAAAGCACACTTATGCATTCGAAGAAACTCTGATTGTTTCTATAAAAACCATATGAAATAACTGTTTTTTATCCAAAAATGTACTAACGTATATTAAAGAACAATAATTAATATTAAAACTTGTAAATATCTACATCACAACAATTTATACTCTTGTTGATATTTATGATTTCATCTTATACACGAGTTGACTACTAATGTCCACTACAGTGGACATCTTGGTGTAGCCCCGCCCACGTGGGTAGGCACAAAAAAATTGGTTCACATTGTTTTTTAGCTGCTAAGCAACTAATAGAACATAGCCAAAAAATGTTAACATAGCTAGTATTAACTCGGAAGTGAAAGGGTTAAGTTGCTCAAATATATCAATTTCTAGTTTGCTTCATTTTCAGACCATTACCTTCTTACGAATAATGCTTCAAGATTTAGATATACTTTTAAATCCGAACGCGACTTACACTTCATATAAGAATGCGGATTGGGATTGTTTTCGAAGCGAAGTTGTACATGATCTTTTGTGTTATTTTCCTTATTCCTCGAGGAATTTGTCAAATATTGAGATTGATCAGCACATTGGGAATTTTACATCTTCGATACTTTGTATGGAAAGTCGGCACTCGGAAAGGGTTGATGTACATAGAAGGGGATTTACAATATCTAATGTATATATACAGGATTAAACACGATCACTTAACACCGATCACTTAACAGAAATGATTCAACTTATGCGCTAATATCAAAGCACAGTTAATTAGCGTAATTATTAGAAGACAGATGGAAAAGTCACAGGTTTTTGCTGAAAAGCGCCTGAAAACCACACCAGGTCCAAGAGCACACAGAAAAGTTTATGGTATAACTGGATACAGAAGGAGTATGGCACTTAGCGCACATACTGTGAGTGGAGAAGTTATATAAATTCAATAAATTAAGGGTCATTTCGCTAATATTTAATCTGTTTCTAATCCGGACAGGTATCTTTCAGACATTGAAAGCGCATTGGATAGGACGCTCTCTGGTGTTCCTGAACATAGCTCTAGTATTGGCCTGGTTGCTTCATCACACTTATCTCTTTGGAGCAACTTTTGGAATGCTGCAAATGGTTGAAGAATAAAAAGTCTGCGGGGTTGGACAAAATTTCAAATTTCATTATCAAAAGGCTCCTTACGCGTTTGAGTATTTAGCATTTTTTTTATTAACTGCCTAAAAAAGATTGTTCCCATTAGAAAAAACAGAACTCTGATGATTTCCATAACCTATGGCCCATTTTATAGATAATAGGCAGAAAATGGATGTTGGGATAACTGAGGAATATATACCGGAATTACAATTTGGCTTAATGAAGGATCATTCAACCGTTGATGCGCTTTTGAAATTTCGCGTAACCAGAATTGTACTGTCGCAGCTTCTCTGGATATTGAGAAAGCTTTCGATAAAGCCTTTTATGAAAGCATTCTTTTAAAAATGATTCGGATCGGCTTTGATCCACAGGTGATAAAACCTTTTCGAAGTTATATCACTGACTGAGTTTTGTGTTAGTTTTGAGTTTTTTGTGACAGAGTTTTGTGTGCTTTTTAATGGTAAAATTTCTGATTTTGGGTATGTCAGGTGTGGAGTTCCACAGGGTTTTTATTAGCTCCTCATTTACACAAAATTTTTATGAGCGATTATCCTCACTATGGTTTAAATTCAATTGGCTTTTTATATGCGGATGACAGTCTCTTATATTCGCATGATGAGCCAGCAAACATTGCTTTAAGGACAGTTGCTAGTCACCTGCTAATTGGGATATAAAGATAATTGCGTCTAAGAACGAGGCTATTGTATTCGAAACGCTTATGGAAAAGTAAGCTTTTGGGACTTTTTATTCACGAAGAAGAAGTTTCGTTTAGAGATGCATAAAATAATTAGGCATTCACTTCAACAAACTGATAACATACTTGCTATATATATATATATATATATATATATATATATATATATATATATATATATATATATATATATATATATATATATATATATATATATATATATATATATATATATATATATATATAAGGATCACGTATAAGAGCATTTAAGCCACGTGACGTAGAAAAATAATTCTACACAGGCTTTTTTGAGTGTTCGTCCGCGATAGATATTGACTGTTTGAAGGATCACGTATAAGAGCATTTAAGTCACGTGACGCAGAAAAATAGTTCTACACAGTCTTTTTTGAGTGTTCGTTCGCGATAGATATTGACTGTTTGAAGGATCACGTAAAAGAGCATTTAAGCCACGTGATGTAGAAAAAAGAATTCTACACAGTCTTTCGGACGCGTGTGTTCGCGATTACTGTTACGGCTGAAGCACAAGTGTAGATTAGAAAACCCGGCGTTCGCTTTTCCGAAGTCTTAAAGAGCTTGAACTGCAAAATTTTGCAAAAGTTTGTTGAAGTGAATGCCCAAATATTTTATACATCTCTGAACGAAACTTCTTCTTCGTGAATAAAAAGTCTCAACAGCTTACTTTCCGGTAAGCTTTTGAGATTTCGGCATTTTCCATAAGCGTTTCGAATACAAATAGCCTCGTTCTTAGACGCATTTATCTTTATATCCCAATTAGCAGGTGACTAGCAACTGTCCTTAAAGCAATGTTTGCTGGCTCATCATGCGAATATAAGAGACTGTCATCCGCATATAAAAAGCCAATTGAATTTAAACCATAGTGAGGATAATCGCTCATAAAAATTTTGTGTAAATGAGGAGCGAATAAAAACCCTGTGGAACTCCACACCTGACATACCCAAAATCAGAAATTTTACCATTAAAAAGCACACAAAACTCTGCCACAAAAAACTCAAAACTAACACAAAACTCAGTCAGTGAAATAACTTCGAAAAGGTTTTATCACCCGTGGATCAAAGACGATCCGAATCATTTTCAAAAGGCTTTATCGAAAGCTTTCTCAACATCCAGAGGAACTGCGACTGTACAATTCTGGTTACGCAAAATTTCAAAAGCGCATCAACGGTTGAATCATCCTTCATTAAGCCAAATTGTAATTCCGGTATATATTCCTCAGTTATCCCAACATCCTTTCTCTACCTATTAACTATATAATTGGCCTTAGGTTATGGATATCATCAGAGTTCCCTTTTTTCTAATGGGATCAATCTTTTTTAGGCAGTTAATAAACAAAATTGCCAAATACTCAAACGCGTAAGGAGCCTTTTGATAATGAAATTTGAAATTTTGTCCAACCCCGCAGACTTTTTATTCTTCAACCATTTGCAGCATTCCAAAAGTTGCTCCAAAGAGATAAGTGTGATGAAGCAACCGGGCCAATACTAGAGCTATGTTCAGGAACACCGGAGAGCGTCCTATCCAATGCGCTTTCAATGTCTGAAAGATACCTGTCCGGATTAGAAACAGATTAAATATTAGCGAAATGACCCTTAATTTATTGAATTTCAGCTCATCATCTTCTATAACTTCTCCACTCACATTAAGTGCGCTAAGCGCCATACTCCTGCTGTAACCAGTTATACCATAAACTTTTCTGTGTTCTCTTGGACCTGATGTGATTTTCAGGCACTTTTCAGCAAAAACCTGTGACTTTTCCACCTGTCTTCTAATAATTACGCTATTAAACTGTGCTTTGATATTAGCGCACAAGTTAAATCATTTCTGTTAAGTGATCGATGAAAAATTCACGGCATTTCCTTAGCAACAGTTTCGCAGTTATAAGTAAATGTATGAAGAAAAAAATATTCTTGCCTACAAAATTAAAGTTTTTTTTTAATTCATAAAAAATACAAAATGTTAAAAAGTGTAAAGTCCTATTACTTTCACGTCTCATGAAAATCGATTTACGCGTTTCGCTTATATATACAATTAAGTAAAGGTATGAATTTAAAAAATTTGCTCGAGATATGCATAAAATTCTTTGGAAAAAACGATGACGACTTTTTTATGCTTCTCAGAGTTAAAAAAAGTAATAAACAAAAGTTTATTTGATTTTTATGATTGCTCATAAATGTGCGTGGACGGAAGTTCGACCTACATTTTTGAGTGCTCATCTTTTGAAACGTTTCGAAAAATTTATAACGCACACGTGCTGAATAAGGTATGTAATCAACCTTAAAATATGCTCCCATTCATAAGTACCTGCCAGTAAAATATTGAACGCGAAAAGTACAAGTGAATTTTTCACTGATTTTAAAAGTGAATAACAACAAAACATATAAAATATTTCAGTATGGAAAATAACAAGTGCTCAAAATTGCATAATTTTTCATGATTTTGATGATTCAGTTTTAAGTGGTGCAACTTTTACGCCGAACACAGTGTGCAAAAATTGTTATAATATCCTTATACGAGTAATGTGGATACATGGAAAAGGTGGACAGTTTTCTTTTATGAAGCCAGTAATTAGGGTGGAAGACCCAACTGGACATGATGAATCCAGGTGCTACGCATGCACAAATTCTCGTCATGGATTAAACAATTGTAAACAAGAGTATACATTGCTGCTTTTACTGCCACACTTCCAGTTAAACGCGCTGCTGATACCGATACACCTAAACCTCCGAGTCTGGATACTGTGTTCCTGCAAGCCGAAACCGTTTTCACCAATCCGACCAATTTGAATGATGCTGAAAATTACATTTCATGCATTTCCACCTTGATACCTTTTTGGTACAATTGCCTCAGGAATCGGACGAACAAGGAGAGCGATTCCACCAGGTGACCATGGCAATGGAAAAGCGATTTAACCCTCCGGCGGGTGAGAAGTTCCCTGGGGACCTTTTTTATTTTCAAACTGAAATTACTCCTTGATGGTCCATGGGAAGTATACCCGACCCCCACATGTATTCCAATTTTATCTAGAATCGTTTTAAAAAAATTCAAAACGATCCGACTAATAGTTTAGTTTCTATTGAGATTTAAATGTGTTTAGTACTGGAACGTGTGTTTCCTTGAAACATAATAAACTTTCCGTCTCTTTTTGAATTTTTGTTACCGTCCCTTTTGAGTTGTTTGAATTTACCCTTACTTTTTACGCATGCACAAGCTTGAAGCCAGGTAGACGTAGAGAAGGGTATAAAAGCGGCTGTAGTTTCGTAAACCAAATTAGTGAAAGTTGAGACAGTGAACATTTGAATTTTATATAGAGAAATAAAAGTACAATACAATGGCAGAGGAAAATTTAGACATTGCTGAAATTGTGGTACGTCGTAGTAAATGAGTATGGATGATAGATTTGCAGACAGCGGATGATAGATTTGCAGACTTCATGAGTGCGGAGATGAGTAATGACGATGAAGGTGCTATTCCTGCATTTGGTCTTGAAGGTGCGGATGATGACGATTTCACATATCAAGCAAATTTTCATGTTGATGATTCGGATGCGGAAACTGAACCACATATAGACATCAATGAAAATATTAGTGACGACGATGAGGAAGAAACTGATGCTCAGCAAATAAGTGACAATCACTTCATTTCCAAAGATAGCACCAGATAGACTAAAAATGCACCACCAACTTCCCGTACTCGTGTTCATAACGTGGTCGACTACACAAGGAGGAATCCGGGACTAGTAGCAACCACATATGATCCCTTTACCATATTCCGCTCGCTCATCACCTAAGACATGGCGTACATCATAATACGCGAATCAAATCGGAAAGGCAGGGAAGTGAATTCTGCATGGAATTTGGCAAATCCAACTAACACGAAGGAATGGAAACCAATCACTTTAAAAGAGTTCGATGCTTTTTTCGCTATTATTTTGTATGCTGGACTCACTTAATCGAATAGTGAACCTCTTGAAGAGTTATGGTGCCCAACGCGCTGTCCATTATATAAAGCTGCATTATTATTAGATCGTATGAAGTGCATAAAACAATGCCTTAGATTCGACAATGGAAATACGCGACAGCAGCGACTAACCAACAGCAAAACTGCGGCTATTGATGATATTTGGCAAATGTTGCAGTCTAACTTGGCAGCAGCTTACACTCCGCATGATGCAGTGACCGTTGATGAGCAAGCATTCCATGGAAGCCTGCCAAGTACGGTATAAAGATATGGTGGTTGTGCGACTCAAAATCATTTTATCCTGTCATAGGAATGATTTACTCTGGGAAATTGCCTGACCAGGCACGAGAGGTGAATCAAGGGCAGAATGTTGTACTTCAACTTTCGGAGAGATATTTGAATACAGGCCGCACAATTAATAATTTTTTCACAACTTTGGATTTGGCGCGTACTTTGATCAGGAAGAAAACCGCATATGTTGAAACAGTGCGCTCGAATAAGACATGTGTGCCTCGGGAATTCCAAAAAATCATACGCGTGCTCTCGACAGCACATTGTTTGGCTTCAACGAAGGCGATATAGCACTATGTCCATATGTGCCCAAGAATAACTAAGCGGTACTTTGGGTGTCGACACAACATTTTACTTGCGGTGTGGACATGCAAACTGAAAAGAAGAGGCCGTTTGCTATTTTGGATTACAACGCCAACAAATCGGGCGTTGATACAATGTACCAGATGCTTGGCACATATATATGCAAGCGCTCAACAAACCGCTGGCCATTGGCCATGTTTTTTAATATGGTGGACATTGCTGCACTAGCATATTTCATACAACGAGATAAAGCCACTAAAAAGAAATGACAGACGACGGTCATTCCTACTGATGCTGACAAAACAATTGGCACTACCAAACATAAAGGAACGAGCGCTGAACAACCGCTTATCCAAGGATACGGAACGTAATGGAATCATTTGACGTAAAGGTAAGAAAAACAATTCTAATGTTCAAAAGCAGAATAACTACATAATGTTGTATTTTTTTAGATATTATCAAGACCGGCAGAAGGAGCTGCACCGTTGTTTGCGTCTAGAACGAACAGACCGTCATGTCGCCTATGCTGTTCTGAGTATGGACGCAGCGGAAAACAAGGGACAATTGCCATTCCTGTAACAATCCAGCTTGTGCAGAGCATTCAACACGTATGCATCGATGCCACAGAAAATATGTTGGACGAGGGACAATCTACACAACAATAGTTTTTTAGGCTTTTTTCATATAAAACTAATAAAAAATTAATAATGTTATACATATATAAAAATATTTTTTTTTCTAAAATTCATTATATATATAAAATTAGTAAATAATAATAAATCAAAACAAAAAAATGTAAAAAAAGCGTTTTCATATAAAATTCCATAGAAATAGAAATAGGTCCCTGTGGACCTTGTACTTCGTATAAGGGCAAAGGATGACTCAACCGTCGGAGGGTTAAAGGCAAAAAATTGGATGCATTGCTTCCGGAGGTTTGTTGGTGGAGTTTGAAGACGAAAGCACCGAAGATGAAGATGACACTGAAATTTGTGGACACGCTGAACAAAACATGCCCTTAAATATTATGTCTATTTCGGATGATGATGCCGACTTAGAACATGAATATGAACAACCTATGAAGAAAATAAGGTCATCAGAATCGGAATGTATATTTTCATGCAAAATATAGAATCAATAAAAAGAGTCATCAATGTTTTTTTCCAAAGAATTTTGTGCATATCTCGAGCAATTGTTTTAAATTCATACCTTCACTTAATTGTGCATATAAGCGAAATGCGTAAATCGATTTTCATGATCTATGTCTCATTTTGTTCATAGGCTATGTGACTTTAAGTGAAAGTAATAGGACTTGGCGCTTTTTACCGTTTTGTATTTTTTATGAATTAAAAAAAATTAATTTTGTAGGCAAGAATATTTTTTTCTTCATACATTTACTTATAACTGCGAAACTGTTGCTTATGTAGCGAAACGTTGTATGAACAGATTAAAGAAATTGTAATTTTTATTTTTTTAAATTTGTTTCAGCTTATTCGGACTAGTGTTCTCGAGTTATGACAAACAAAAGAGCCTAAAACGTGATATACGATACTTACTAATTTTAAATTAATTAATAAATTATTATTTGATGTACCTTGACTAAACAAATGATGCAGAAGTTCTTCTTTTTGGGGCTAGTTTCACAAACAATTATCAGAATTGAGTCCCGAAATCATGTGTTGAAGTGTGAAATGAAACCCAGTCACTCACTTATGAGTAGAGTTGTGTTCATGCATCACGCTCGATTTGATTCAACTGGTATTACGTTATAACGTTTGTTTAACAATACGAGTATTATAGAAAAATTTATTTTATATATTAATTATATTGAACAGTAAGGGAATTTTTAGCAAACATGGTTTTAAATAGTGTTTCTGGCAAATGTCGACCTTCGCTATCAACACACTGCTGTATACGTTTTCAGAAGTTTTCATGAACGCTTATAAGCATGTGGACTGACATTCTGCCAACTCAGCCTCAATATTGTTAGTTAGGTCTTCCAAGGGGTTGGGACCGCTGATATACACCTTCGGCTTCAGGAGCCCCAAAGAAAAAAATCGCATGTGGCTAAGTCCGGCCAGTTCACATCACCGCTCAAAGAGATAAGCCGCCCAGGAAACATTTGTCACAAACAATTCATAGTAACCCTCGCTGTGTGTGCAGTGGCACCATCCTATTAGAACCATGTATTCTCTAATTGCATTGCCTCAAGAGCCGACTTAAAAAAAGTCTGGCTATGCCAAGAGCAAGTGGTTGCTTCCGAGCAGAGCGCTTCGGAGATTGCAGTACTGCTGCTCTAACTCTATCGATGTTTTGTGGTGTTGTAATCTTCAGTTCCCCTTCGTACACATGACACATTCCCTGCTATTCCCAATGAAGATACCCAATTTACAATTAATTGCAGTCCAGGAATGCGTCCTCGTGAGGGAGTACCGAATCGTAAACGAAAAGCACGCTGCGCTGCAGTGATCGGGTGCGTATTTGAAAAATACGCTTAGACGCAAAATTACCTCTCCTCACGTGTTCTATGCATGATGGCAACTGAAGGGCAGACGAATACAAATCTCCCATTAGCCACCCTTAGTCATATACACTCTTATCGACCAACAGTGCCGCCACGGCCTGCAGTGCAAAAAACCAAATTATCGCGCTCCACCCTGTATATGTAGTTTATGTAGAGTAAGATAGTTTTTAGTAAATAAATGAGTTTTTTCAAGATCTTTGAAGTATTTGGATTACTGATCACCGCAATGTTTCCATATGTGGAGTGCATAGGAAACGCGGTGTTAGTAAATACTCGTAGTAACATTTTTATGACCCCGAAGTTATGAAATAATTTCACATGTCAAGAAAAAAAAAAATATACACAAGGAGTGATAATCAAGTGTTCTTTCAATGAACAAAAGACAGCGTTTCCCAGGCTACACATCTGATTAAAAAAAGTATCAAAATAATATAAAAAATCAAATGGACAGTTTTTGCAAAAAAAGGAAGAATTAAAGAGGCTGCGATGGAACGAGGTTACCAAAGCATATAGAATTGATGCGTTCGAAATTAGCAACCGGATGAATGAATACTGAATACAACAGCGATCAGACGAATTCTGGAGCTGAATTTTATGTAATTTTTATGTAATTAGATTTTATTATTTTTAATTAATGTTAAAATATTAGGATATTTTAAGGTCGGCAGAATGTTATGTTGTATTTATCATATACTGAAAGCCAGAGAATGCAGAGAAGAGGTTGGATCCGCATTGGCTGCAGTTATAAATGCAGTCAATTAGTACGGTGGATTGGCCAACGTCCTCTTTATTCTATTTGGAATGCGAGATAAAATATCACAGTAGAAGCAGCGAAGTTTTATATCATTGAACGTATGCGTTTTCCTTCAGTATTTATATTTTGTTTAAGTAGTGTAAAATAGTTTTTAGTAAATAAATGACTTCTTTCAAAACCATTGAAGTGTTTGGTTGTCTGATCTCCGCGCCGTTCCCATATGTGGACGGCATAGGAAACGCGGTGTTTGTATAGGGTGATCCAACATGTGTGTGATGTTTATTAATTATTCAAAAATACACTTATGCCATTTATTTTTCATTATAATTTCCCTCAAATGTTGAACGCAACTACGCCTCAGGGTGTCCATTCTAGGGGTCCAATTTTAAACGACTCGTTCGATCATTTCGACCGGTATAGCTTTAATGACACGCGTGATGTTGGCTTCTAAAACCTGAGTCGTAGCTGGTTTGTTAGCCTAGCCTTGGACTTAACGTAGCTCCAAAGAAAAAAGTCTAAAGGTGTAATATCACACGAACTTGGTGGCCATTCGACCGGACCAAAATGTGAAATAATCTGCACAGCGAAGCGTCCTCTCAATAAATCCATTGATTGATGCGATGTGTGGGAAGTGTCGCCGTTTTGTTAAAACCAAATGTCGCCGAGATCACGAGCTTCAATTTCAGACATCAAATAGAAGGTTATCATGGCATGATAACGGTCGCCATAGACGGTTACGTTCTCACCGGCATCATTTTTGAAGAAATATGGACCGATGATTCCACCGTCGATTTTTCTGGATGGAGTGGCAGTTCTTAAACCTCTTCGTCCCAAATGCGGCAATTTTGCTTGTTTACATGTCCATTGAGCCAGAAATGGGCCTCATCGCTGAACTAAATTTGGCTTGGAACTTTTCAAGAGCCCATAGAGCAAAGCGATGTCGCTTGGGAACGTCGGGCGGCTTCAGTTCTTGCACAAGCTGTATTTTGTACGCTTTCTATGTAAGATCTCGACGTAAAATGAGCCGTTCCATACGTCAGTCCGAGATGCTGCAAACGGCGCCTAATAGACTCTCCACGGTCTTGGTGTGCAGCAATGTCCACCATATTAAAAAACATGGCCAATGGCCAGCGGTTTGTTGAGCGCTTGCATGTATATGTGCCAAGCATCTGGTCCATTGTATCAACGCCCGATTTGTTGGCGTTGTAATCCAAAATAGCAAACGGCTTCTTCATTTCAGGTTGCATGTCCACATCGCAAGTATAATTTGTGTCGACAGCAAAATTACCACTTTGTTCTTCTTGGGCACAAATGGGCATAGTGCTATATCGCCTTCGTTGAAGCCGAACAATGTGCTGTTGACAGGACGCGTATTATTTTTTTGGAATTCCCGAGGCACACATGTCTTATTCGAGCGCACTGTTCCAATATATGCGGTTTTCTTCCTGATCAAAGTACGCGCCAAATCAAAAGTTGTGAAAAAATTGTCGGCATAAATTGTTCGGCCTGTATTCAAATACCTCTCCGAAAGTTGAAGTACATCATTCTGCCCTTGATTCACCTCTCGTGCCTGGTCAGGCAATTTCATATAGTAATCATTCCTTTGACAGGATAAAATGATTTTGAGTCGCACAACCACCATATCTTTATAGCGTACTTGGCAGGCTTCGATGGAATGTATTGTGTGAAGCGGGTGCGGCCTGGTAAACCTTCGAAAAATTTATTTTATATATTAATTATATTGAACAGTAAGGGAATTTTTAGCTAACATGGTTTTAAATAGTGTTTCTTGCAACCAATCAACACACTGCTGTAAACGTTTTCTGAAGTTTTCATGAACGCTAATAAGCATGTCGACTGGTATTCTGCCAACTCAGCCTCAATATTGTTAGTTAGGTCTTCCAAGGGGTTGGGACAGCTGATATACACCTTCGGCTTCAGGAGCCCCAAAGAAAAAAATCGCATGTGGCTAAGTCCGGCCAGTTCACATCACCGCTCAAAGAGATAAGCCGCCCAGGAAACATTTGTCACAAACAATTCATAGTAAACCTCGCTGTGTGTGCAGTGGCACCTTCCTGTTAGAACCATGTATTCTCTAATTGCATTGCCGCAAGAGCCGACTTAATAAAAGTCTGGATATGCCAAGAGGAAGTGGTTGCTTCCGAGCAACCATGTTTTTCGATGTTTTGTGGTGTTGTAATCTTCAGTTCCCCTTCGTACACATGACACATTCCCTGCTATTCCCAATGAAGATACCCAATTTACAATTAATTGCAGTCCAGGAATACGTCCGCGTGAGGGAGTACCGAATCGTAAACGAAAAGCAAGCTGCGCTGCAGTGATCGGGTGCGTATTTGAAAAATACGCTTAGACGCAAAATTACCTCTCCTCACGTGTTCAATGCATGATGGCAACTGAAGGGCAGACGAATACAAATCTCCCATCAGCCACTATAAGCCATATACACTCTTATCGACCAACAGTGCCGCCACGGCCTGCAGTGCAAAAAGCAAATTATCGCGCTCCACCCTGTATATGCAGTTTATGTAGAGTAAGATAGTTTTTGGTAAATAAATGAGTTCTTTCAAAATCTTTGAAGAATTTGGACTACTGATCTCCGCACCGTTTCCATATGTTGAGTGCATAGGAAACGCGGTGTTAGTAAATAGTAACATATTTATGACCCCGACGTTATGAAATAATTTCACATGTCAAGTAAAAAAATAATATACACAAGGAGTGATAATGAAGTGTTGTTTCAATGAACAAAAGACGACGTTTCTCAGGCTACACATATGATTGAAAAAAGTATCAAAATAATATTAAAAAATCAAATGGACAGTAATTTAGAATTGATGCGTTCGAAATTAGCAACCGGATGAATGAATACTGAATACAACAGCGATCAGACGAATTCTGGAGCTGATTTTTATGCTATTTTTATGTAATTAGATTTTCTTATTTTTAATTAATGTTAAAATATTAGGATATTTTAAGGTCGGCAGAATGTTATGTTGTATTTATCATATACTGAAAGCCAGAGAATGCAGAGAAGAGGTTGGATCCGCATTGGCTGCAGTTATAAATGCAGTCAATTAGTACGGTGGATTGGACAACGTCCTCTTTAATCTATTTGGAATGCGAGATAAAATATCACAGTAGAAGCAGCGAAGTTTTACATTATTGTATGTATGCGTTTTCCTTCAGTATTTATATTTTGTTTAAGTAGTGTAAGATAGTTTTTAGTAAATAAATGACTTCTTTCAAAACCTTTGAATTGTTTGGTTCTCTGATCTCCGCGCCGTTCCCATATGTGGACGGCATAGGAAACGCGGTTTTTGTATAGGGTGATCCATCAAGTGTGGAATGTTTATTGCATTGCATGTTGGACGCAACTACGCCTCAGGGTGTCCAATCTAGGGGTCCAATTTTAAACGACTCGTTCGACCGGTATAGATTTAAAGACTCGCGTAATGTTGGCTTTAAACCTGAATCGTAGCTGGTTTGTCAGCCTAGCCTTGGACTTTACGTAGCTCCAAAGAAAAAAGTCTAAAGGTGTGATATCACACGAACTTGGTGGCCAATCGACCGGACCAAAATGTGAAATTATCTGCTCAGCGAAGCGTCCTCTTAATAAATCCATTGATTGATGCGATGTGTGGGAAGTGTCGCCGTTTTGTTAAAACCAAATGTCGCCGAGATCACGAGCTTCAATTTCAGACATCAAATAGAAGGTTATCATGGCATGATAACGGTCGCCATAGACGGTTACGTTCTCACCTGCATCATTTTTGAAGAAATATGGACCGATGATTCCACCGGACCACAAACCGTTGATTTTTCTGGATGGAGTGGCAGTTCTTAAACCTCTTCGTAATTTTGCTTGTTTACATGCCCATTGAGCCAGAAATGGGCCTCATCGCTGAACTAAATTTGGCTTGGAACTTTTCAAGAGCCCATAGAGCAAAGCGATGTCGCTTGGGAACGTCGGGCGGCTTCAGTTCTTGCACAAGCTGTATTTTGTATGCTTTCTTTGTAAGATCTCGACGTAAAATGAGCCGTTCCATACGTCAGTCCGAGTTGCTGCAAACGGCGCCGAATCGACTCTCCACGGTCTTGGTTTGCAGCAATGTCCACCATATTAAAAAACATGGCCAATGGCCATCATGCGCATATAAGAGACTGTAATCCGCATATAAAAAGCCAATTGAATTTAAACCATAGTGAGGATAATCGCTCATAAAAATTTTGTGTAAATGAGGAGCTAATAAAAACCCAGAAATTTTACCATTAAAAAGCACACAAAACTCTGTTACAAAATCTCAAAACTAACACAAAACTCAGTCAGTGAAATAACTTCGAAAAGGTTTTATCACCCGTGGATCAAAGCCGATCCGACTCATTTTCAAAAGGCTTTATCGAAAGCTTTCTCAACATCCAGAGAAACTGCGTCTGTACAATTCTGGTTACGCAAAATTTCAAAAGCGCATCAACGGTTGAATGATCCTTCATTAAGCCAAATTGTAATACCGGTATATATTCCTCAGTTATCCCAACATCCATTTTCTGCCTATTAACTATAAAATTGACCTTAGGTTATGGATATCATCAGAGTTCCCTTTTTTCTAATAGGAACAATCTTTTTTAGGCAGTTAATAAACAAAATTGCTAAATACTCAAACGAGTAAGGAGCCTTTTGATAATGAAATTTTGTCCAACCACGCAGACTTTCGTCAGTCCGAGTTGCTGCAAACGGCGCCGAATCGACTCTCCACGGTCTTGGTGTGCAGCAATGTCCACCATATTAAAAAACATGGCCAATGGCCAGCGGTTTGTTGAGCGCTTGCATGTATATGTGCCAAGCATCTGGTCCATTGTATCAACGCCCGATTTGTTGGCGTTGTAATCCAAAATAGCAAACGGCTTCTTCATTTCAGTTTGCATGTCCACATCGCAAGTATAATTTGTGTCGACAGCAAAATTACCACTTTGTTCTTCTTGGGCACAAATGGACATAGTGCTATATCGCCTTCGTTGAAGCCGAACAATGTGCTGTTGACAGGACGCGTATTATTTTTTTGGAATTCCCGAGGCACACATGGCTTATTCGAGCGCACTGTTCCAATATATGCGGTTTTCTTCCTGATCAAAGTACGCGCGAAATCAAAAGTTGTGAAAAAATTGTCGGCATAAATTGTTCGGCCTGTATTCAAATACCTCTCCGAAAGTTGAAGTACATCATTCTGCCCTTGATTCACCTCTCGTGCCTGGTCAGGCAATTTTATATAGTAATCATTCCTTTGACAGGATAAAATGATTTTGAGTCACACAACCACCATATCTTTATAGCGTACTTGGCAGGCTTCGATGGAATGTATTGTGTGAAGCGGGACCGGCCTCTGTATGGGAATAACTGCTCATCAACGGTCACTGCATCATGCGGAGTGTAAGCTGCTGCCTAGTTATACTGCAAAATTTGCCAAATGTCATTAATAGCCGCAGTTTTGCTGTTGGTTAGTTGCTTCTGTCGCGTATTTCCAGCGGCGAATCTAAGGCATTGTTTATGCTCTTCATACGATCTAATGATAATGCAGCTTTATGTATTGGACAGCTCGTTGGGCCCCATAACTCTTCAAGAGGTTCACTATTCGATTAAGTGAGTCCAGCATACAAAAGAATAGCCAAAAAAGCACCGAACTCTTTCAAAGTGATTGGTTTCCATTGCTTTGTGTTAGTTGGATTTGCCAAATTCCATGCAGAATTCACTTTCCTGCCTTTCCGATTTGATTCGCTTATTATGATGTACGCCATGTCTTTGGTGATGAGCGAGCGGAATATGGTAAAGGGATCATATGTGGTTTCTACTGGTCCCGGATTCCTCCTTGTGTAGTCGACCACGTTATGAGCACGAGTACGAGAAGTCGATTGTGCATTTTTAGTCCATCTGGTGCTATCTTTGGAAATGAAGTGATTGGCACTTGTTTGCTGAGCATCAGTTTCTTCCTCATCGTCGTCATCACTAATATCTTCATTGATGTCTATATGTGGTTCAGTTTCCGCATCCGAATCTTCAACATGAAAATTTGCTTGATATGTGAAATCGTCATCATCCGCACCATCAAGACCAAGTGCAGGAATAGCACCTTCATCGTCATCACTCATCTCCGCACTCATGAAGTCTGCAAATCTATCATCCACTGTCTGCAAAGCTATCATCCATACTCATTTACTACGATGTACCACAATTTCAGCAATGTCTAAATTTTCCTCTGCCATTGTATTGTACTTTTATTTCTCTTTATAAAATTCAAAATAATATTTCGCACTCGATGTTCACTGTCTCAACTTTCATTAATTTGGTTTACGAAACTACAGCCGCTTTTATACCCTTCTCTACGTCTACCTGGCTTCAAGCTTGTGCATGCGTAAAAAGTAAGGGTAAATTCAAACAGTTCAAAAGGGACGGTAACAAAAATTCAAAAAGAGACGGAAAGTTTATTATGTTTCAAGGAAACACACGTTCCCGTACTAAACACATTTACATGTCAATAGAAACTAAACTATTGGTCGGATGGCTTTGATTTTTTTTAAAACGGTTCTAGATAAAATTGGAATACATGTGGGGGTCGGGTATACTTCCCATGGACTCTGGTCCCCAGAGAACTTCTCACCCGCCGGAGGGTTAAATCGCTTTTCCATTACCATGGTCACCTGGTGGAATCGCTCTCCTTGTTCGTCCGATTACTGAGGCAATTGTACCAAAAAGGTATCAAGGTGGAAATGCATGAAATGTAATTTTCAGCATCATTCAAATTGGTCGGATTGGTGAAACCGGTTTCAGCTTGCAGGAACACAGTATCCAGACTCGGAGGTTTAGGTGTATCGGTATCAGCAGCGCGTTTAACTGGAAGCGTGGCAGTAAAAGCAGCAATGTATACTCTTGTTTACAATTGTTTAATCCATGACGAGAATTTATGCATGCGTAGCACCTGGATTCATCATGTTCAGTTATGTCTTCCACCCAAATTACTGGTTTCATAAAAGAAAACTGTCCACCTTTTCCATGTATCCACATTATAAGGATATTATAACAATTTTTGCACACTGTGTTCGGCGTAAAATTTGCACCACTTAAGTCTGCTTCATCAAAATCATGACTATACGCTGTTTTGAATTCCTCAGTAATCAATTTTTTCGATCCAGTTGGCCTCTTTTTTTTCTGGGACTATATGACCACAAATGTAACAAAAATTATCCAATTTTGGGCACTTGTTATTTTCCATATTGAAATATTTTATATGTTTTGTTGTTATTCACTTTTAAAATCGGAGAAAAATTCACTTGTACTTTTCGCGTTCAATATTTTAGTGGTAGGTACTTATGAATGGGCGCATATTTTAAGGGTGGTTATATACCTTATTAAGCACGTGTGCGTTATAAATTTTTCGAAACGTTTCAAAACATGAGCACTCAAAAATGTAGGTCGAATTTCTGTAAAAAATCATTCAGGTAGCCGACAAAAAAACACATAATTATGTGCACTTTCCTATTTTTCCATTAATTGACTGCGTCCACGCACATTTATGAGCAATCATAAAAATCAAATAAACTTTTGTTTATTACTTTTTTTAACTCTGAGAATCATAAAAAAGTCGTCATCGTTTTTTCAAAGAATTTTGTGCATATCTCGAGCAAATATTTTAAATTCATATCTTCACTTAATTGTGCATATAAGCGAAACCCGTAAATCGATTTTCATAATCTATGTTTCATTTTGTTCATAGGCTATGTGACTTTTCGTGAAAGTAATAGAACTTGGCACTTTTTACCGTTTTGTATTTTTTATGAATTAAAAAAAAACTTTAATTTTGTAGGCAAGAATATTTTTTTTCTTCATACATTTACTTATAACTGCGAAACTGTTGCTTATGTAGCGAAACGTTGTATGAACAGACTAAAGAAATTGTAATTTTTAGTTTTTTTAAATTTGTTTCAGCTTATTCGGACTACTGGTTCTCGAGCTATGACAAACAAAAGAGCGTAAAACGTGACAAATTCCCCTATACGATACTTACTAACTTTAAATTAATTAATAAATTATTATTTGATGTACCTTGACTAAACGAATGATGCAGAAGTTCTTCTTTTTGAGGCTACTTTTACAAACAATTGTCAAAATTGAGTCCCGAAATCATGTGTTGAAGTGTGAAATGAAACCCAGTCACTCAATCACTTATGAGTAGAGTTGTGTTCATGCATCACGCTCGATTTGATTCAACTGTTAATACGAGTATTAAACAGGGTGAAGCGCGCGTATATGGGAATGAAATAAAAAAATGGTAAACCTTCGAAAAATTTATTTTATATATTAATTATATTGAACAGTAAGGGAATTTTTAGCTAACGTGGTTTTAAATAGTGTTTCTAGCAAATGTCGACCTTCGCTATCAACACACTGCTGTATATGTTTTCTGAAGTTTTCATGAACGCTAATAAGCATGTCGACTGGTATTCTGCCAACTCAGCCTCAATATTGTTAGTTAGGTCTTCCAAGCGGTTGGGACAGCTGATATACACCTTCGGCTTCAGGAGCCCCAAAGAAAAAAATCGCATGTGGCTAAGTCCGGCCAGTTCACATCACCGCTCAAAGAGATAAGCCGCCCAGGAAACATTTGTCACAAACAATTCATAGTAAACCTCGCTGTGTGTGCAGTGGCACCTTCCTGTTAGAACCATGTATTCTCTAATTACATTGCCTCAAGAGCCGACTTAAATAAAGTCTGGATATGCCAAGAGGAAGTGGTTGCTTCCGAGCAGAGCGCTTCGGAGATTGCAGTACTGCTGCTCTAACTCTATCGATGTTTTGTGGTGTTGTAATCTTCAGTTCCCCTTCGTACACATGACACATTCCCTGCTATTCCCAATGAAGATACCCAATTTACAATTAATTGCAGTCCAGGAATACGTCCACGTGAGGGAGTACCGAATCGTAAACGAAAAGCACGCTGCGCTGCAGTGATAGGGTGCGTATTTGAAAAATACGCTTAGACGCAAAATTACCTCTCCTCACGTGTTCAATGCATGATGGCAACTGAAGGGCAGACGAATACAAATCTCCCATCAGCCACTATAAGCCATATACACTCTTATCGACCAACAGTGCCGCCACGGCCTGCAGTGCAAAAAGCAAATTATCGCGCTCCACCCTGTATATGCAGTTTAAGTAGAGTAAGATAGTTTTTGGTAAATAAATGAGTTCTTTCAAAATCTTTGAAGAATTTGGACTACTGATCTCCGCACCGTTTCCATATGTGGAGTGCATAGGAAACGCGGTGTTAGTAAATAGTAACATATTTATGACCCCGACGTTATGAAATAATTTCACATGTCAAGTAAAAAAAATAATATACACAAGGAGTGATAATGAAGTGTTGTTTCAATGAACAAAAGACGACGTTTCTCAGGCTACACATCTGATTGAAAAAAGTATCAAAATAATATTAAAAAATCAAATGGACAGTAATTTAGAATTGATGCGTTCGAAATTAGCAACCGGATGAATGAATACTGAATACAACAGCGATCAGACGAATTCTGGAGCTGATTTTTATGCTATTTTTATGTAATTAGATTTTCTTATTTTTAATTAATGTTAAAATATTAGGATATTTTAAGGTCGGCAGAATGTTATGTTGTATTTATCATATACTGAAAGCCAGAGAATGCAGAGAAGAGGTTGGATCCGCATTGGCTGCAGTTATAAATGCAGTCAATTAGTACGGTGGATTGGCCAACGTCCTCTTTAATCTATTTGGAATGCGAGATAAAATATCACAGTAGAAGCAGCGAAGTTTTACATTATTGTATGTATGCGTTTTCCTTCAGTATTTATATTTTGTTTAAGTAGTGTAAGATAGTTTTTAGTAAATAAATGACTTCTTTCAAAACCATTGAATTGTTTGGTTCTCTGATCTCCGCGCCGTTCCCATATGTGGACGGCATAGGAAACGCGGTGTTTGTATAGGGTGATCCATCAAGTGTGGAATGTTTATTGCATATTCAAAAATACATTTATGCCATTTATTTTTCATTATAATTTCCCTCAAATGTTGGACGCAACTACGCCTCAGGGTGTCCATTCTAGGGGTCCAATTTTAAACGACTCGTTCGACCGGTATAGCTTTAATGACTCGCGTAATGTTGGCTTCTAAAACCTGAATCGTAGCTGGTTTGTCAGCCTAGCCTTGGACTTTACGTAGCTCCAAAGAAAAAGTCTAAAGGTGTGATATCACACGAACTTGGTGGCCAATCGACCGGACCAAAATGTGAAATTATCTGCTCAGCGAAGCGTCATCTTAATAAATCCATTGATTGATGCGATGTGTGGGAAGTGTCGCCGTTTTGTTAAAACCAAATGTCGCCGAGATCACGAGCTTCAATTTCAGACATCAAATAGAAGGTTATCATGGCATGATAACGGTCGCCATAGACGGTTACGTTCTCACCTGCATCATTTTTGAAGAAATATGGACCGATGAATCCACCGGACCACAAACCACACCAAACCGTTGATTTTTCTGGATGGAGTGGCAGTTCTTAAACCTCTTCGTAATTTTGCTTGTTTACATGCCCATTGAGCCAGAAAGGGGCCTCATCGCTGAACTAAATTTGGCTTGGAACTTTTCAAGAGCCCATAGAGCAAAGCGATGTCGCTTGGGAACGTCGGGCGGCTTCAGTTCTTGCACAAGCTGTATTTTGTACGCTTTCTTTGTAAGATCTCGACGTAAAATGAGCCGTTCCATACGTCAGTCCGAGTTGCTGCAAACGGCGCCGAATCGACTCTCCACGGTCTTGGTTTGCAGCAATGTCCACCATATTAAAAAACATGGCCAATGGCCATCATGCGCATATAAGAGACTGTAATCCGCATATAAAAAGCCAATTGAATTTAAACCATAATGAGGATAATCGCTTATAAAAATTTTGTGTAAATGAGGAGCTAATAAAAACCCAGAAATTTTACCATTAAAAAGCACACAAAACTCTGTCACAAAAAACTCAAAACTAACACAAAACTCAGTCAGTGAAATAACTTCGAAAAGGTTTTATCACCCGTGGATCAAAGCCGATCCGAATCATTTTCAAAAGGCTTTATCGAAAGCTTTCTCAACATCCAGAGAAACTGCGTCTGTACAATTCTGGTTACGCAAAATTTCAAAAGCGCATCAACGGTTGAATGATCCTTCATTAAGCCAAATTGTAATTCCGGTATATATTCCTCAGTTATCCCAACATCCATTTTCTGCCTATTATATAAAATTGGCCTTATTTTATGGATATCATCAGAGTTCCCTTTTTTCTAATAGGAACAATCTTTTTTAGGCAGTTAATAAACAAAATTGCTAAATACTCAAACGAGTAAGGAGCCTTTTGATAATGAAATTTGAAATTTTGTCCAACCCCGCAGACTTTCGTCAGTCCGAGTTGCTGCAAACGGCGCCGAATCGACTCTCCACGGTCTTGGTGTGCAGCAATGTCCACCATATTAAAAAACATGGCCAATTGCCAGCGGTTTGTTGAGCGCTTGCATGTATATGTGCTAAGCATCTGGTCCATTGTATCAACGCCCGATTTGTTGGCGTTGTAATCCAAAATAGCAAACGGCTTCTTCATTTCAGTTTGCATGTCCACATCGCAAGTATAATTTGTGTCGACAGCAAAATTACCACTTTGTTCTTCTTGGGCACAAATGGGCATAGTGCTATATCGCCTTCGTTGAAGCCGAAAAATGTGCTGTTGACAGGATGCGTATTATTTTTTTGGAATTCCCGAGGCACACATGTCTTATTCGAGCGCAGTGTTCCAATATATGCGGTTTTCTTCCTGATCAAAGTACGCGCCAAATCAAAAGTTGTGAAAAAATTGTCGGCATAAATTGTTCGGCCTGTATTCAAATACCTCTCCGAAAGTTGAAGTACATCATTCTGCCCTTGATTCACCTCTCGTGCCTGGTCAGGCAATTTCATATAGTAATCATTCCTTTGACAGGATAAAATGATTTTGAGTCGCACAACCACCATATCTTTATAGCGTACTTGGCAGGCTTCGATGGAATGTATTGTGTGAAGCGGGAGCGGCCTCTGTATGGGAATAACTGCTCATCAACGGTCACTGCATCATGCAGAGTGTAAGCTGCTGCCTAGTTATACTGCAAAATTTGCCAAATGTCATTAATAGCCGCAGTTTTGTTGTTGGTTAGTCGCTGCTGTCGCGTATTTCCATTGTCGAATCTAAGGCATTGTTTGATGCACTTCATACGATCTAATGATAATGCAGCTTTATGTATTGGACAGCGCGTTGGGCCCCATAACTCTTCAAGAGGTTCACTATTCGATTAAGTGAGTCCAGCATACAAAAGAATTGCCAAAAAAGCATCGAACTCTTTCAAAGAGATTGGTTTCCATTCCTTTGTATTAGTTGGATTTGCCAAATTCAATGCAGCATTCACTTCCCTGCCTTTCCGATTTGATTCACGTATTATGATGTACGCCATGTCTTTGGTGATGAGCGAGCGGAATATGGTAAAGGGATCATATGTGGTTTCTACTGGTCCCGGATTCCTCCTTGTGTAGTCGACCACGTTATGAGCACGAGTACGGGAAGTCGGTGGTGCATTTTTAGTCCATCTGGTGCTATCTTTGGAAATGAAGTGATTGTCACTTGTTTGCTGAGCATCAGTTTCTTCCCCATCGTCGTCATCACTAATATCTTCATTGATGTATATATGTTGTTCAATCGTCATCATCCGCACCTTCAAGACCAAATGCAGGAATAGCACCTTCATCGTCATCACTCATCTCCGCACTCATGAAGTCTGCAAATCTATCATTCACTGCACGTCTTTCATCCATACTTATTTGCTGGTAGCGTGTACTACGACGTACCACAGTTTCAGCAATGTCTAAATTTTCCTCTGCCATTGTATTGTACTTTTATTTCTCTTTTTAAAATTCAAAATAAAATTTCGCACTCGATGTTCACTGTTCACTGTCTCAACTTTCACTAATTTGGTTTACGAAACTACAGCCGCTTTTATACCCCTTTCTACGTATACCTGGCTTCAAGCTTGTACATGCGAAAAAAGTAAGGGTAAATTCAAACAACTCAAAAGGGTCGGAAAAAATTCAAAAAGGGTCGGAAAGTTTATTATGTTTCAAGGAAAGGTCCCAGCGGACCTTTTCACACGTTCCCGTACTAAACACATTTAAATCTAAATAGAAACTAAACTATTGGTCGGATCACTTTGAAATTTAAAATGATGTTAGATGACATTGGAATACATGTGTGGGTCGGGTATACTTCCCATGGACCATCAAGAAGTAATTTCAGTTTGAGAATAAAAAAGGTCCCCAGGGAACTTCTCACCCGCCGGAGGGTTAAATCGCTTTTCCATTGCCATGGTCACCTGGTGGAACCTCTCTCCTTGTTCGTCCGATTCCTGAGGTAATTGTACCAAAAAGGTATCACGGTGGAAATGCATGAAATGTAATTTTCAGCATCATTTAAATTGGTCGGATTGGTGAAAACGGTTTCGGCTGGCAGGGACACAGTATCCAGACTCGGAGGTTTAGGTGTATCGGTATCAGCAGCGCGTTTATCTGGAAGTGTGGCAGTAAAAGCAGCAATGTATACTCTTGTTGCCAGCTGTTTAATCCATGACGAGAATTTATGCATGCGTAGCACCTGGATTCATCATGTCCATCCAAATTACTGGCTTCATAAAAGAAAACCGTCCACCTTTTCCATGTATCCACATTATAAGGATATTATAACAATTTTTGCACACTGTGTTCGGCGTAAAATTTGCACCACTTAAGTCTGCTTCATCAAAATCATGACTATACGCTGTTTTGAATTCCTCAGTAATCAATTTTTTTTCGATCCAGTTGGCCTCTTTTTTTTCTGGGACGATATGACCACAAATGTAACAAAAAATTATCCAATTTTGGGCACTTGTTATTTTTCATATTGAAATATTTTATATGTTTTGTTGTTATTCACTTTTAAAATCGAAGAAAAATTCACTTGTACTTTACGCGTTCGTCGGCTCTTGTTAAATGATAACAATCGATCAAAGAGCACCTATAAATACTACAAAATTTTCAATATTTTACTGGCAGGTACTTATGAATGGGCGCATATATACCTGATTCAGCACGTGTGCGAATTTCTGTAAAAATTCATTCAGGTAGCCGACGGAAAAATTTTTCCATTAATTGACTGCGAACGGATTGGGTATCATAAATTAACAAGAACACCAATTCAGCGTCCGCGAACATTTATGAGCAATCATAAAAATCAAATAAACTTTTGTTTATTACTTTTTTTTAATTCTTAGAATCATAAAAAAGTCGTCATCGTTTTTTCCAAAGAATTTTGTGCATATCTCGAGCAATTTTTTTTAAAATTCATACCTTCACTTAATTGTGCATAAAAGCGAAACGCGTAAATCGATTTTCATGATCTATGTCTCATTTTGTTCATAGGCTATGTGACTTTACGTGAAAGTAATAGTACTTGGCGCTTTTTACCGTTTTGTATTTTTTATGAATTAAAAAAAAAATTAATTTTGTTTTTTTCTTCATACATTTACTTATAACTGCGAAACTCTTGCGTATGCAGCGAAATTAAAGAAATTGTAATTTTTATTTTTTTAAATTTGTTTCAGCTTATTCGGACTAGTGTTCTCGAGTTATGACAAACAAAAGAGCCTAAAACGTGACAAATTCCCCTATACGATACTTACTAACTTTAAATTAATTAATAAATTATTATTTGATGTACCTTGACTAAACAAATGATGCAGAAGTTCTTCTTTTTGGGGCTACTTTCACAAACAATTATCAGAATTGAGTCCCGAAATCATGTGTTGAAGTGTGAAATGAAACCCAGTCACTCACTTATGAGTAGAGTTGTGTTCATGCATCACGCTCGATTTGATTCAACTGGTATTACATTATAACGTTTGTTTAACAATACGAGTATTAAACAGGGTGAAGCGCTCTTATTTGGGAATGAACTAAAAATTGTAAACCTTAGAAAAAATTATTTTATATATTAATTATATTGAACAGTAAAGGGAGTTTTTAGCTAACATGGTTTTAAGTAGTGTTTCTGGCAAATGTTGACCTTAGCTATCAACACACTGCTGTATACGTTTTCTCAAGTTTTCATGAACGCTAATAAGCATGTCGACTGGTATTCTGCCAACTAAGCCTCAATATTGTTAGTTAGGTCTTCCAAGGGTTTGGGACCGTTGATATACACCTTCGGCTTCAGGAGCCCCAAAGAAAAAAATCGCATGTGGCTAAGTCCGGCCAGTTCATATCACCGCTCAAAGAGATAAGCCGCCCAGGAAACATTTGTCACAAACAATTCATAGTAACCCTTGCTGTGTGTGCTGTGGCACCATCCTGTTAGAACCATGTATTCTCTAATTGCATTGCCTCAAGAGCCGACTTAAAAAAAGTCTAGATATGCCAAGAGCAAGTGGTTGCTTCCGAGCAGAGCGCTTCGGAGATTGCAGTACTGCTGCTCTAACTCTATCGATGTTTTGTGGTGTTGTAATCTTCAGTTCCCCTTCGTACACATGACACATTCCCAATGAAGATACCCAATTTACAATTAATTGCAGTCCAGGAATACGTCCGCGTGAGGGAGTACCGAATCGTAAACGAAAAGCACGCTGCACTGCAGTGATCGAGTGCGTATTTGAAAAATATGCTTAGACGCAAAATTACCTCTCCTCACGTGTTCAATGCATGATGGCAACTGAAGGGCAGACGAATACAAATCTCCCATCAGCCACTATAAACCATATACACTCTTATCGACCAACAGTGTCGCCACGGCCTGCAGTGCAAAAAGCAAATTATCGCGCTCCACCCTGTATATGCAGTTTAAGTAGAGTAAGATAGTTTTTGGTAAATAAATGAGTTCTTTCAAAATCTTTGAAGAATTTGGACTACTTATCTCCGCACCGTTTCCATATGTGGAGTGCATAGGAAACGCGGTGTTAGTAAATAGTAACATATTTATGACCCCGACGTTATGAAATAATTTCACATGTCAAGTAAAAAAAATAATATACACAAGGAGTGATAATGAAGTGTTGTTTCAATGAAAAAAAGACGACGTTTCTCAGGCTACACATCTGATTGAAAAAAGTATCAAAATAATATTAAAAAATCAAATGGACAGTAATTTAGAATTGATGCGTTCGAAATTAGCAACCGGATGAATGAATACTGAATACAACAGCGATCAGACGAATTCTGGAGCTGATTTTTATGCTATTTTTATGTAATTAGATTTTCTTATTTTTAATTAATGTTAAAATATTAGGATATTTTAAGGTCGGCAGAATGTTATGTTGTATTTATCATATACTGAAAGCCAGAGAATGCAGAGAAGAGATTGGATCCGCATTGGCTGCAGTTATAAATGCAGTCAATTAGTACGGTGGATTGGCCAACGTCCTCTTTAATCTATTTGGAATGCGAGATAAAATATCACAGTAGAAGCAGCGAAGTTTTACATTATTGTATGTATGCGTTTTCCTTCAGTATTTATATTTTGTTTAAGTAGTGTAAGATAGTTTTTAGTAAATAAATGACTTCTTTCAAAACCATTGAATTGTTTGGTTCTCTGATCTCCGCGCCGTTCCCATATGTGGACGGCATAGGAAACGCGGTGTTTGTATAGGGTGATCCATCAAGTGTGGAATGTATTGTGTGAAGCGGGTGCGGCCTCTGTATAGAATAACTGCTCATCAACGGTCACTGCATCATGCGGAGTGTAAGCTGCTGCCTAGTTATACTGCAAAATTTGCCAAATGTCATTAATAGCCGCAGTTTTGCTGTTGGTTAGTCGCTGCTGTCTCGTATTTCATTGTCGAATCTAAGGCATTGTTTGATGCACTTCATACGATCTAATGATAATGCAGCTTTATGTATTGGACAGCGCGTTTCCATTCCTTTGTATTAGTTGGATTTGCCAAATTCAATGCAGCATTCACTTCCCTGCCTTTCCGATTTGATTCACGTATTATGATGTACGCCATGTCTTTGGTGATGAGCGAGCGGAATATGGTAAAGGGATCATATGTGGTTTCTACTGGTCCCGGATTCCTCCTTGTGTAGTCGACCACTTTATGAGCACGAGTACGGGAAGTCGGTGGTGCATTTTTAGTCCATCTGGTGCTATCTTTGGAAATGAAGTGATTGTCACTTGTTTGCTGAGCATCAGTTTCTTCCCCATCGTCGTCATCACTAATATCTTCATTGATGTATATATGTTGTTCAATCGTCATCATCCGCACCTTCAAGACCAAATGCAGGAATAGCACCTTCATCGTCATCACTCATCTCCGCACTCATGAAGTCTGCAAATCTATCATTCACTGCACGTCTTTCATCCATACTTATTTGCTGGTAGCGTGTACTACGACGTACCACAGTTTCAGCAATGTCTAAATTTTCCTCTGCCATTGTATTGTACTTTTATTTCTCTTTTTAAAATTCAAAATAAAATTTCGCACTCGATGTTCACTGTCTCAACTTTCACTAATTTGGTTTACGAAACTACAGCCGCTTTTATACACCTTTCTACGTATACCTGGCTTCAAGCTTGTACATGCGAAAAAAGTAAGGGTAAATTCAAACAACTCAAAAGGGTCGGAAAAAATTCAAAAAGGGTCGGAAAGTTTATTATGTTTCAAGGAAAGGTCCCAGCGGACCTTTTCACATGTTCCCGTACTAAACACATTTAAATCTAAATAGAAACTAAACTATTGGTCGGATCACTTTGAAATTTAAAATGATGTTAGATGACATTGGAATACATGTGTGGGTCGGGTATACTTCCCATGGACCATCAAGAAGTAATTTCAGTTTGAGAATAAAAAAGGTCCCCAGGGAACTTCTCACCCGCCGGAGGGTTAAATCGCTTTTCCATTGCCATGGTCACCTGGTGGAACCTCTCTCCTTGTTCGTCCGATTCCTGAGGTAATTGTACCAAAAAGGTATCACGGTGGAAATGCATGAAATGTAATTTTCAGCATCATTTAAATTGGTCGGATTGGTGAAAACGGTTTCGGCTGGCAGGGACACAGTATCCAGACTCGGAGGTGTAGGTGTATCGGTATCAGCAGCGCGTTTATCTGGAAGTGTGGCAGTAAAAGCAGCAATGTATACTCTTGTTGCCAGCTGTTTAATCCATGACGAGAATTTATGCATGCGTAGCACCTGGATTCATCTTGTCCATCCAAATTACTGGCTTCATAAAAGAAAACCGTCCACCTTTTCCATGTATCCACATTATAAGGATATTATAACAATTTTTGCACACTGTGTTCGGCGTAAAATTTGCACCACTTAAGTCTGCTTCATCAAAATCATGACTATACGCTGTTTTGAATTCCTCAGTAATCAATTTTTTTCGATCCAGTTGGCCTCTTTTTTTTCTGGGACGATATGACCACAAATGTAACAAAAAATTATCCAATTTTGGGCACTTGTTATTTTTCATATTGAAATATTTTATATGTTTTGTTGTTATTCACTTTTAAAATCGAAGAAAAATTCACTTGTACTTACGCGTTCGTCGGCTCTTGTTAAATGATAACAATCGATCAAAGAGCACCTATAAATACTACAAAATTTTCAATATTTTACTGGCAGGTACTTATGAATGGGCGCATATATACCTGATTCAGCACATGTGCGTTATAAATTTTTCGAAACGTTTCAAAACATGAGCACTCAAAAATGTAGGTCGAATTTCTGTAAAAATTCATTCAGGTAGCCGACGGAAAATTTTTTCCATTAATTGACTGCGAACGGATTGGGTATCATAAATTAACAAGAACACCAATTCAGCGTCCGCGAACATTTAAGAGCAATCATAAAAATCAAATAAACTTTTGTTTATTACTTTTTTTTAATTCTTAGAATCATAAAAAAGTCGTCATCGTTTTTTCCAAAGAATTTTGTGCATATCTCGAGCAATTTTTTTTAAAATTCATACCTTCACTTAATTGTGCATAAAAGCGAAACGCGTAAATCGATTTTCATGATCTATGTCTCATTTTGTTCATAGGCTATGTGACTTTACGTGAAAGTAATAGTACTTGGCGCTTTTTACCGTTTTGTATTTTTAATGAATTAAAAAAAAAAAAATTTTGTAGGCAAGAATATTTTTTTTCTTCATACATTTACTTATAACTGCGAAACTCTTGCGTATGCAGCGAAACGTTGTATGAACAAGTTAAAGAAATTGTAATTTTTATTTTTTTAAATTTGTTTCAGCTTATTCGGACTAGTGTTCTCGAGTTATGACAAACAAAAGAGCCTAAAACGTGACAAATTCCCCTATACGATACTTACTAACTTTAAATTAATTAATAAATTATTATTTGATGTACCTTGACTAAACGAATGATGCAGAAGTTCTTCTTTTTGGGGCTACTTTCACAAACAATTATCAGAATTGAGTCCCGAAATCATGTGTTGAAGTGTGAAATGAAACCCAGTCACTCACTTATGAGTAGAGTTGTGTTCATGCATCACGCTCGATTTGATTCAACTGGTATTACATTATAACGTTTGTTTAACAATACGAGTATTAAACAGGGTGAAGCGCTCTTATTTGGGAATGAACTAAAAATTGTAAACCTTAGAAAAATTTATTTTATATATTAATTATATTGAACAGTAAAGGGAGTTTTTAGCTAACATGGTTTTAAGTAGTGATTCTGGCAAATGTCGACCTTAGCTATCAACACACTGCTGTATACGTTTTCTGAAGTTTTCATGAACGCTAATAAGCATGTCGACTGGTATTCTGCCAACTAAGCCTCAATATTGTTAGTTAGGTCTTCCAAGGGGTTGGGACCGTTGATATACACCTTCGGCTTCAGGAGCCCCAAAGAAAAAAATCGCATGTGGCTAAGTCCGGCCAGTTCATATCATCGCTCAAAGAGATAAGCCGCCCAGGAAACATTTGTCACAAACAATTCATAGTAACCCTTGCTGTGTGTGCAGTGGCACCATCCTGTTAGAACCATGTATTCTCTAATTGCATTGCCTCAAGAGGCGACTTAAAAAAAGTCTAGATATGCCAAGAGCAAGTGGTTGCTTCCGAGCAGAGCGCTTCGGAGATTGCAGTACTGCTGCTCTAACTCTATCGATGTTTTGTGGTGTTGTAATCTTCAGTTCCCCTTCGTACACATGACACATTCCCTGCTATTCCCAATGAAGATACCCAATTTACAATTAATTGCAGTCCAGGAATACGTCCGCGTGAGGGAGTACCGAATCGTAAACGAAAAGCACGCTGCACTGCAGTGATCGAGTGCGTATTTGAAAAATATGCTTAGACGCAAAATTACCTCTCCTCACGTGTTCAATGCATGATGGCAACTGAAGGGCAGACGAATACAAATCTCCCATCAGCCACTATAAACCATATACACTCTTATCGACCAACAGTGTCGCCACGGCCTGCAGTGCAAAAAGCAAATTATCGCGCTCCACCCTGTATATGCAGTTTAAGTAGAGTAAGATAGTTTTTGGTAAATAAATGAGTTCTTTCAAAATCTTTGAAGAATTTGGACTACTTATCTCCGCACCGTTTCCATATGTGGAGTGCATAGGAAACGCGGTGTTAGTAAATAGTAACATATTTATGACCCCGACGTTATGAAATAATTTCACATGTCAAGTAAAAAAAATAATATACACAAGGAGTGATAATGAAGTGTTGTTTCAATGAAAAAAAGACGACGTTTCTCAGGCTACACATCTGATTGAAAAAAGTATCAAAATAATATTAAAAAATCAAATGGACAGTAATTTAGAATTGATGCGTTCGAAATTAGCAACCGGATGAATGAATACTGAATACAACAGCGATCAGACGAATTCTGGAGCTGATTTTTATGCTATTTTTATGTAATTAGATTTTCTTATTTTTAATTAATGTTAAAATATTAGGATATTTTAAGGTCGGCAGAATGTTATGTTGTATTTATCATATACTGAAAGCCAGAGAATGCAGAGAAGAGATTGGATCCGCATTGGCTGCAGTTATAAATGCAGTCAATTAGTACGGTGGATTGGCCAACGTCCTCTTTAATCTATTTGGAATGCGAGATAAAATATCACAGTAGAAGCAGCGAAGTTTTACATTATTGTATGTATGCGTTTTCCTTCAGTATTTATATTTTGTTTAAGTAGTGTAAGATAGTTTTTAGTAAATAAATGACTTCTTTCAAAACCATTGAATTGTTTGGTTCTCTGATCTCCGCGCCGTTCCCATATGTGGACGGCATAGGAAACGCGGTGTTTGTATAGGGTGATCCATCAAGTGTGGAATGTATTGTGTGAAGCGGGTGCGGCCTCTGTATAGAATAACTGCTCATCAACGGTCACTGCATCATGCGGAGTGTAAGCTGCTGCCTAGTTATACTGCAAAATTTGCCAAATGTCATTAATAGCCGCAGTTTTGCTGTTGGTTAGTCGCTGCTGTCGCGTATTTCATTATCGAATCTAAGGCATTGTTTGATGCACTTCATACGATCTAATGATAATGCAGCTTTATGTATTGGACAGCGCGTTGGGCCCCATAACTCTTCAAGAGGTTCACTATTCGATTAAGTGAGTCCAGCATACAAAAGAATTGCCAAAAAAGCATCGAACTCTTTCAAAGAGATTGGTTTCCATTCCTTTGTATTAGTTGGATTTGCCAAATTCCATGCAGCATTCACTTCCCTGCCTTTCCGATTTGATTCACGTATTATGATGTACGCCATGTCTTTGGTGATGAGCGAGCGGAATATGGTAAAGGGATCATATGTGGTTGCTATTGGTCCCGGATTCCTCCTTGTGTAGTCGACCACGTTATGAGCACGAGTACGGGAAGTCGGCGGTGCATTTTTAGTCCATCTGGTGCTATCTTTGGAAATGAAGTGATTGCCACTTGTTTGCTGAGCATCAGTTTCTTCCCCATCGTCGTCATCACTAATATCTTCATTGATGTCTATATGTGGTTCAATCGTCATCATCCGCACCTTCAAGACCAAATGCAGGAATAGCACCTTCATCGTCATCACTCATCTCCGCACTCATGAAGTCTGCAAATCTATCATTCACTGCACGTCTTTCATCCATACTCATTTGCTGGTAGCGTGTACTACAACGTACCACAATTTCAGCAATGTCTAAATTTTCCTCTGCCATTGTATTGTACTTTTATTTCTCTTTTTAAAATTCAAAATAAAATTTCGCACTCGATGTTCACTGTCTCAACTTTCACTAATTTGGTTTACGAAACTACAGCCGCTTTTATACCCCTTTCTACGTATACCTGGCTTCAAGCTTGTACATGCGAAAAAAGTAAGGGTAAATTCAAACAACTCAAAAGGGACGGTAACAAAAATTCAAAAAGGGTCGGAAAAAATTCAAAAAGGGTCGGAAAGTTTATTATGTTTCAAGGAAAGGTCCCAGCGGACCTTTTCACACGTTCCCGTACTAAACACATTTAAATCTAAATAGAAACTAAACTATTGGTCGGATCACTTTGAAATTTAAAACGATGTTAGATGACATTGGAATACACGTGTGGGTCGGGTATATTTCCCATGGAGTAATTTCAGTTTGGAAATAAAAAAGGTCCCCAGGGAACTTCTCACCCGCCGGAGGGTTAAATCGCTTTTCCATTGCCATGGTCACCTGGTGGAACCTCTCTCCTTGTTCGTCCGATTCCTGAGGTAATTGTACCAAAAAGGTATCACGGTGGAAATGCATGAAATGTAATTTTCAGCATCATTTAAATTGGTCGGATTGGTGAAAACGGTTTCGGCTGGCAGGGACACAGTATCCAGACACGGAGGTTTAGGTGTATCGGTATCAGCAGCGCGTTTATCTGGAAGTGTGGCAGTAAAAGCAGCAATGTATACTCTTGTTGCCAGCTGTTTAATCCATGACGAGAATTTATGCATGCGTAGCACCTGGATTCATCATGTCCATCCAAATTACTGGCTTCATAAAAGAAAACCGTCCACCTTTTCCATGTATCCACATTTTAATTATATTATAACAATTTTTGCACACTGTGTTCGGCGTAAAATTTGCACCACTCAAATCTGCTTCATCAAAATCATGACTATACGCTGTTTTGAATTTCTCAGTAATCAATTTTTTTCAATCCAGTTGGCCTCTTTTTTTCTGGGACGATATGACCACAAATGTAACAAAAAAATTGTCCAATTTTGGGCACTTGTTATTTTTCATATTGAAATATTTTATATGTTTTGTTGTTATTCACTTTTAAAATCGGAGAAAAATCACTTGTACTTTACGCGTTCGTCGGCTCTTGTTAAATGATAAAAATCGATCAAAGAGCACCTATAAATACTACAAAATTTTCAATATTTTACTGGCAGGTACTTATGAATGGGCGCATATTTTAAGGGTGGCTATATACCTGATTCAGCACGTGTGCGTTATAAATTTTTCGAAATGTTTCAAAACATGAGCACTCAAAAATGTAGGCCGAATTTCTGTAAAAATTCATTCAGGTAGCCGACGGAAAAACACACATAATTATGAGCACTTTCCTATTTTTCCATTAATTGACTGCGAACGGATTGGGTATCATAAATTAACAAGAACACCAATTCAGCGTCCGCGAACATTTATGAGCAATCATAAAAATCAAATAAACTTTTGTTTATAACTTTTTTTAATTCTGAGAATCATAAAAAAGTCGCCATCGTTTTTTCCAAAGAATTTTGTGCATATCTCGAGCAATTTTTTTAAAATTCATACCTTCACTTAATTGTGCATAAAAGCGAAACGCGTAAATCGATTTTCATGATCTATGCCTCATTTTGTTCATAGGCTATGTGACTTTACGTGAAAGTAATAGGACTTGGCGCTTTTTACCGTTTTGTATTTTTTATGAATTAAAAAAAAATTAATTTTGTAGGCAAGAATATTTTTTTTCTTCATACATTTACTTATAACTGCGAAACTGTTGCGTATGTAGCGAAACGTTGTATGAACAAATTAAAGAAATTGTAATTTTTATTTTTTTAAATTTGTTTCAGCTTATTCGGACTAGTGTTCTCGAGTTATGACAAACAAAAGAGCCTAAAACGTGACAAATTCCCCTATACGATACTTACTAACTTTAAATTAATTAATAAATTATTATTTGATGTACCTTGACTAAACGAATGATGCAGACAGAAGTTCTTCTTTTTGGGGCTACTCTCACAAATATTTATCAGAATTGAGTCCCGAAATCATGTGTTGAAGTGTGAAATGAAACCCAGTCACTCACTTATGAGTAGAGTTGTGTTCATGCATCACGCTCGATTTGATTCAACTGGTATTACATTATAACGTTTGTTTAACAATACGAGTATTAAACAGGGTGAAGCGCTCTTATTTGGGAATGAACTAAAAATTGTAAACCTTAGAAAAATTTATTTTACATATTAATTATATTGAACAGTAAGGGAGTTTTTAGCTAACATGGTTTTAAGTAGTGTTTCTGGCAAATGTCGACCTTAGCTATCAACACACTGCTGTATACGTTTTCTGAAGTTTTCATGAACGCTAATAAGCATGTCGACTGGTATTCTGCCAACTAAGCCTCAATATTGTTAGTTAGGTCTTCCAAGGGGTTGGGACCGTTGATATACACCTTCGGCTTCAGGAGCCCCAAAGAAAAAAATCGCATGTGGCTAAGTCCGGCCAGTTCATATCACCGCTCAAAGAGATAAGCCGCCCAGGAAACATTTGTCACAAACAATTCATAGTAACCCTTGCTGTGTGTGCAGTGGCACCATCCTGTTAGAACCATGTATTCTCTAATTGCATTGCCTCAAGAGCCGACTTAAAAAAAGTCTAGATATGCCAAGAGCAAGTGGTTGCTTCCGAGCAGAGCGCTTCGGAGATTGCAGTACTGCTGCTCTAACTCTATCGATGTTTTGTGGTGTTGTCATCTTCAGTTCCCCTTCGTACACATGACACATTCCCTGCTATTCCCAATGAAGATACCCAATTTACAATTAATTGCGGTCCAGGAATACGTCCGCGTGAGGGAGTACCGAATCGTAAACGAAAAGCACGCTGCACTGCAGTGATCGAGTGCGTATTTGAAAAATATGCTTAGACGCAAAATTACCTCTCCTCACGTGCATGATGGCAACTGAAGGGCAGACGAATACAAATCTCCCATCAGCCACTATAAGCCATATACACTCTTATCGACCAACAGTGCCGCCACGGCCTGCAGTGCAAAAAGCAAATTATCGCGCTCCACCCTGTATATGCAGTTTAAGTAGAGTAAGATAGTTTTTGGTAAATAAATGAGTTCTTTCAAAATCTTTGAAGAATTTGGACTACTGATCTCCGCACCGTTTCCATATGTGGAGTGAATAGGAAACGCGGTGTTAGTAAATAGTAACATATTTATGACCCCGACGTTATGAAATAATTTCACATGTCAAGTAAAAAAAATAATATACACAAGGAGTGATAATGAAGTGTTGTTTCAATGAACAAAAGACGACGTTTCTCAGGCTACACATCTGATTGAAAAAAGTATCAAAATAATATTAAAAATCAAATGGACAGTAATTTAGAATTGATGCGTTCGAAATTAGCAACCGGATGAATGCATACTGAATACAACAGCGATCAGACGAATTCTGGAGCTGATTTTTATGTAATTAGATTTTATTATTTTTAATTAATGTTAAAATATTAGGATATTTTAAGGTCGGCAGAATGTTATGTTGTATTTATCATATACTGAAAGCCAGAGAATGCAGAGAAGAGGTTGGATCCGCATTGGCTGCAGTTATAAATGCAGTCAATTAGTACGGTGGATTGGCCAACGTCCTCTTTAATCTATTTGGAATGCGAGATAAAATATCACAGTAGAAGCAGCGAAGTTTTACATTATTGTATGTACACTCAGAAAAATATGGTATACATTTTTGAGTACAATCCATACTTAAATGTAGTTTATAGTTTTTATTGTCACGTAGTTCAATTATACTTGAATGTTGGAAAATTTACTCAGTATAACAAAATTTTCCTTATTTTTAGGACAAAGTAAAAATGCATGTACTTGAAATTTAGAAGCAATTTTCCTAAAAGTCATTTCCATTGCTAGAGTAAATATTTACTATAACTGCATAAGTTCTTTCGTTCATTAAGTAAAACTGACATAAATTTTAGGAAAAAAATACTGAAAAAATTTGACATATAAAATAAAAACAATTTAAGAAATATTTACTAAAAAATATGAAATAATCCTAAGATGTCGTTCAAATTGGTTCTTGACAGTACTACACTTTTACTTATTTTGAAATAATAGTTTTATTTATACTAAACAATATACTTCGTTAGGTGTGGGAAACTTTTTTTTTAAGCTAATAAAAAAATCATAAAAATTGTAAATATTTACTTTCTGTGCAGAAAATTGTAGTAGATCAGAGGAGAAAAATACTGAAAGGATGTTTCGAATTAACTCAACCGTATTCCATATATATACTTAAAGCAAAAAAAAAAACACACTACAGTTAAGTTCAAATATATAAGAATGAAAGAAATTTTCTTTTAATGTAGAGAAAAATCCATAATAGAGTTTAGTTCAATATATTTTTTCAAATATTAAAAATTTCCTTAAACGAAAAGAAATGAACCAACAACGAATACAACTTCATTATTTCAAATTCAATACTTCGTACATACAAACATACATTTCCATGAATCTTGGAAAACATGAACTAAAATATTCTCAACGAGAAAATTGACGTACGAAATTCAAAAGCAGGTAGTAGGCGTTGTGTTTTTATTTCGCTTTGTTTGGTTTGTGATACATACAAAAACAAACAATATATTATTTGTCAAACGAATTTGGTGTAACAACAACGGGTAAGTAAAAAATGATAGAATTTGTTTATAAAAGAGATTAAACTTTCAATTTTTGCAGATTTTTGTCGCAGAGGAGCGTGGCCTGGACTCAATAGGAGTTTCGGGAGTATCCAGGAAGAAATCTAAGGTAAGTGTAGTGAATTTTTAGTTAATCAAAGTGACCTAATAACCTTTTCACATTTACTGCGTTTCAGCTGAAACGCCGGCGTTTCGCTCTCTTGAAATCATTTTGAAACCATGGTGTTCACATTATGCTTTTTTAAACTACTGTGGTTTCATGTGACATTTCTCATTTCTCTTTTGTGTTTTCTGTACTGAGTGTAAAAAAAACAAACAAACAAAGATAAAATAATATCAAAAAATGAATTTAATTTGTACAATATTAGAGTTTATATCATTGTATGATAAAGCAGCGAATGCATTTAAAGAAATAAAATGCTGGTTTTTTCGGTTTCCGCGGAGCTGCAGAATCTTGTCTTCCCACATTTCCAGCAGCATTTCCTCAGTCGTGTCCGTCCATTGGGTTCTTTTCTTGTACTTCTGTTTTGGATTCCTTGAATTACAAATCACAATAATAATGAGAACTCAATATACAATTAATAATACTCACATTATATTCGGCGTTGACTCCATTTTCCTGCGCTGTAATTATTAAAAAAGAAAAATTTTAATTTATAGTCATAGATCCCATTGCAATAAGTACTTACCACCACAAAGCAAACTAGAAATGTAAACAAACAGATGTTTTTTTCCCTCATTTTTCTGACATTTGCTTTGAACCAGCAATGGAAATTTTTTCATTTTACTGCTTTTTTTAACTACTATTGGAGTACAACACTGGTCTCTCTCATTTTTACTGTGGTTTCAAACAAACTACAGCAAAAAGAGCATAATGCCTGCGTTTTGTTTTGTATGGAAATTTAAGTGTGTTTCGCGGAATTCATCGAAAGAGACTGAAACGCCGGTTTCAGCTGAAACGCAGTAAATGTGAAAAGGCTATAAAGTGCAAATTTAGTGTATGTATACATATGTGAAAAGTGATTGTGTGTGTATGTTGTTTGTACATTAGAGTGGATCGGTTTTTTTTTTGATTTATTAACCAGATTTTTTTTGTTGTTTTCAAGAATTTTCGTTGTAGCAACCACTTAAGTCAAAAATCATTTTTGAATTTACGAGTAATTCCCTCGTTCATAAAAGGGTTCAAAAATGATTTTAGATAGATTAAGATTCTTCAGCGACAGTTTTTAGAAATATATGTACATACGAAAAACTTAATGGTCAAACGGTGACACCTTTTCCATGTTGTCTAAAAAAGTCGATCTACTCTAATTAATTTGCAAACAAATAAGGATGTCCTGAAAATTGAGCAGATTTCTGAAATATCAAAAGCATGTTATCTTGCTTGCATTTGATGTTTCGAATTCTTAACTGTTTTGAATATCAGCATTTTCAGTACAACCTAATAAAATACAAAATACAATCAAAATACACGTAAAATAAGATTATTCACCTCTTGAATGTAGCCCGGGCTTTACTCTGGTCGGTACTTATCCACTAACTTAGGTCCAGCTTCCTGTTAAATCGCTATTAGGTCATCACATCCGCATTCCTTAGTTATATGTCCGTATGTCATAGTTTCCCAGGCGTTACTAAGGTTGCTTTGGTTGCTGATGTTCCGAGATTACAGCAAGTCTCTGTTGACTAAAGTAAAGGATAACCACTAGAAAAGCAGGGATACATTCACAATTTCGCTCTGATCATATTATTTATTTACATGTGCAAACTCCAAGTGCTATAATTGGAAATATTGTTCCATGCAATAGTATTTAATCTTTTTTCAACACTTGGAGTTCTCATTATGGTAATGTTGTAATAATCAGGGCGATTAGATGATACAGTTTTTAACAATGATATTATTCCAACTTTGTATTTAAAATATTGATTGACGTTGTTCTATGTCTATACATATCTATTTTTGCATAATCAATATTGGATCTCTAGGATTTTAAAAAATATTTCGTTCCTTTGCTTATTTTACCTATTTTCATATGCAAACTCCTGGTGCTATAATTGGAAATATATCTCCATTGAATTCTACCCAATATTCATGGGATTTCGATGTAATTGTATTTCATCTTTTTTCAACACTGATGTTCCGAGATTACAGCAAGTCTCTGTTGACTAAAGTAAAGGATAACCACTAGAAAGGCAGGGTGACATTCAAAATTTCACTCTGATTATTTTATTTATTTTCATGTGCAATCTCCAGATGCTATAATTGAAAATACTGTTCCATTGAATCATTCCAAAACTTAATTGGACTTCGATGCAGTAGTATTTCATCTTTTTTCAACATTTTGAGTTCTCATTGTGAAAATGTCGTAAGATAATCAAGGCGATAAGACTTAGCACTTTTCCACTATTGCATTACAAATTTTAAATGTATACCTTATTTAGTCCACAGTTTAACACGTATTCTATTCTACGGTATCATTTTGTTAGGTATTCATATTTTACACTTTTCGCCCATACTGGTCCGCAGGATTTATTTTACCCAGTTTCATGGTCAAACTCCAAGTGCTATAATTGGAAATATCGTTCCATTGAATTTTACCAATTATTCATTGGACTTCGATGCAATAGTATTTCATCTTTTTTCAACACTTGGAGTTCACATTATGCAATAGTGTTTTATTATCTAGCTGATAAGAATAAATTTCCATAATAAATGCGAGTATCACTACCGCAGGATTCTGAAAAATTGTTAATCTTCTAGATTATTTTACCCAGTTTCATGGTCAAACTCCAAGTGCCATAATTGGAAATATTGTTCCATTGAATTTTACCAATTATTCATTGGATTTCGATGCAATAGTATTTCATCTTTTTTCAACACCTAGAGTTCACATTATGTAATAGTGTTTGATTATCTGGTTGATAAGAATAATGTTTTTCAGCGTTAATAACGATTGCACACTTTGAATTAAATTAGTATTCTTTAATATCCAGTCCTCACGATAATTTATTTGTTCAACAACACAACATAATTTGCATATTTTTATAAATTCCACCATTGGATATGTAAGTTTGTCATCTAAACATGTCCGTCTGTTGCATGAACTTTAAAAATGTGTCTAAATTTAAAACCCTTATCTATGGGCTCCCCTTCTTACCCTTTCGGTCCTTTTCAACAATAGACATATGGTTCCCAAAAAAACATTGACATTTTCTTTACGAACTGAATAGAACAATGGTTCATTGGGCCCCAAAAATTAAGTTCTGTCAAATTGCTTCTTTTAAATGCTTCGGCCTAGCCGAATTTAACGTTTTTTTTTGTTTTCTATTGGAGAAGTTTAAGTAAGAACCTTAAATGGGAAAAATGTTCTAAACATTTATAAAAATAGTTCGAGGCTCAACCAAAAGTATCGAAGGATTCTTTCGGGATGTGTTACGGAATACCTTCTCGAAACATCAATTACGCCTTCTCCTAAACATTTTGAAATAAAAGCAGAAAGTATTTCAAGTTTTTTTTCCAACAGAAAGTAAAGTAAGTATTATATATAAAAATGTTCTGTATTGGGCATTTCTTAAAATATTATTATTTATAATTAGGAAATATATTACATTCACAAGAAAGGAAGAAACCCTGTTGGTTGCCTTTACAGCAAATTAATGTATGTGTAGAAGGAGGTATGTATTGTTTTGTTGTATGCGTTCTTTTTGACGGCATTTAACAAAAAAATATATAAAAAATATATATAAAAATATATAAAATATATATATATATATATATATATATATATATATATATATATATATATATATATATATATATATATATATATATATATATATATATATATATATATATATATATATATATATATATATATATATATATATATATATATATATATATATATATATATATATATATATATATATATATATATATATATATATATATATATATATATATATATATATATATATATATATATATATATATATATATATATATATATATATATATATATATATATATATATATATATATATATATACACGTATGGCTGTTACCAATAAAGAAAAGAAGATAAAAGACTTATTTAATTTGACAAAGCTGAAATTTCAAAAGTGGGTTGGTTGCACTTGGAATTTACTTTATTTATTATTAATGGCACTTAATATACTACAGACAATTTTGATGATTTGAACTATACCTTCAGTTGCAAAGTAAGGATACTTTTCTAAATTTTTAAAATTTCTTAGGTGAAACCAATGTTGCGTGGTTGAAATTTAATGTTGAGCCGTACGAGCAATCATTCGCTTTATGAAGTATTGCAAGAGTGGCCGTCGTTGAAGCAATCATTTGGACATCAACTTGTAAACATACGATTTTGCAATACAGAACAATATTTCTTATTATGGGTATTTTAGGTTACATCGGATTTATCAAAATTTTTCCCTGGAAAAGAAGGCTGTCTTTTTTCAAATTGGGATAACTTCTCCACGTCATTGATTAAGTTGAGCAAGGAACAAAGCAAAAAACCCGATATCTTGCATCTTATTGAAAAGTATGAAGAAACCAAAGATAATTCAGGTAATTAAATACTCGTATGTAAAACTATAGTTTCGGACTTCTTGTAGTAAGTACTAGTGTTGTGAGATTGTTGCATGTTTGTTGATTACCCATACAGTTGTTTAGTCAAAACTGCTTATAACGATATTCATCGAACTGGCGGAATTGAGTTTACGAATATGACAAATTGTTGATACGGTTTGATGAAAGTCGCTCACCATTGTCCAAAAAAAAAAAAAAAATATATATATATATATATATATATACATATATATATATATATATATATATATATATATATATATATATATATATATATATATATATATATATATATATATATATATATATATATATATATATATATATATATATATATATATATATATATATATATATATATATATATATATATATATATATATTTGATTTATAACTACTTAACATTCGTAAGGAACACTTTGATTATGGTGAAATTGAAAATGGCAACAAATCTCTCTCAATTAAGCTACAACACCTTTACACATTTTTTCCGCTTCTCGTTGGTGATTTGGTCGATCCAAAAAGTAATGTTTGGAAGCTTGTCATAAACCTGATCGAATTGCTGGATATAGTACTTATTGCAAACTATTCAAATTTAGATATGATAAATCTTAAAACTCATATAGATTATCATAATCAGGAGTATTGCAATCTTTTTGCCGATACGCTGAAACCTAAGCATCATTTCCTTAGACATTATTGTAGAATAATACAATATTTCGGTCCTCTGAAGTTCTTGTGAACTTTCAGCTTTGAATCGAAGCATAGAGAACTAAAATCGTATACAAAAAATGTAATGTCAAGAAAAAATATCGCACTGTCGCTAGCAATAAAATTATGTATATCATTTGCGGATTTTATATTAAATTTTCAAAATAATACTTATGAGTTAAGTACTACAAAATATTAAGCGTCCAATTCGCAACTCTATAAAGAATTACAAAAACATTTAACTAATGATGAATTAAGTTCAACATGTTGTGTTGTTTTAAAAGTTTTACTCGATGTGGAACTGCATATAAAAAAGGTTTTGTAATTTATTTTTATTCCCCTGATTTTATCGCTTTTACTATTTGTGAAATATACAATGTAAACGATAAAATATTTCTGCTTTGCCAAAAAATTAAATTTTTGGCTTATGAAACTCATTACTAATCATATTTAGTCGATCCTGAATTTACTGAATACGTTATTTTCGATGCAGATTCAATTGTTTCTCCTTCGATTCACATAACAAATTTAAATGGTAGATGTTTTTTTGAAACCAAAACCAGTATTTTACTAATAATATCTAAAACTAATTTATACTATACACATAAGGTCAACTTGTTGGATAAAAAAAGCCACAAAGCGTACCCCATAACGCGATTTCAGGAACATTTCTAAGCATATTTTCCCAAGAAACCATTTGTCTAAAATCATTTCCGAGCTTCCCAATTTTGCGAACAAAGTCCGTCCCGCCTATATAAGAGAATAAATTTTAAATTTTTTTTTGCTTAGAAATGTTCCTGAATATGCGTGAAGTACCTATTAATATTGTTATCTACTTATGTTGTCTGCGAATATGTAGTGGATTTATTGTCCTTTTGTTTTAGTGATTTCATAAAGACTTTTAACTTGTCACCTGCGCTCCATTATTCTTATTCACTTAAACCCACTCACTAAACAAGAGCCTTATTTTTATATTGAATAAAAACTTTGAAAATCAAAAAATTGTATATTTTGATTAGAATCCTCAAGCAATGTATATTACTCAAATTTAACGGCAGCAGTTTTTGATATTTAGTCAAATATGAAACATCAGAAAGTCACTTCGAGTCACGTTCTCTTTAAAAACTTGTTACAATAAAAGTATAAATATATACCTTACTCAGGTATGGTTTTTTAATATTCCGTCGTTCCGTTCTCCATTGCCTGAAGCGTACCGATTTTAATAGAATATCGTGCGTTGAGATGGTACTTCTTCGCAATTTCAACGAATTTCCTGCAGTAGCAGTTTTATGGGTTATAATGTGCACTGAAACGCCCCTTCTCGTACCTTCCACACAAATGGCACTGTATCAGTGCAAATTAATACCCACATAACTTGTCAACCAGTGCGTAAAATTCGACTAAATTGAGAGCTTAATTCAATTGTATAACGTATTTATACACGTGTACGAACAGAGTGGATGACACACCCCATTCTGGTATCTCCAGTGCAACTGCATCATTCCCACTTTTCGGTGAGAGTATATGTAAGTCGGATCAACAGACTGTAACTTTTTTACTTGTTTAATTAAGCTGTTGTCAACCTTGTCGGTGGCTTAGAAATATGTGTACATATATAGGCTTTAATTCCTAAATGGCTTTTCTTACTAACACATTTTTTTTATTCTTTTTAGTAAGAGGTGGTGTAAGTACTTCGGATGTCAAGAGAGTATGGCCAACTTTATTTAAAATGTGTGATTTATTCGGATATTGCACAATTTTTGCATTATCATTCTTTTCGATTACAGTTTAGATAATGTTAATAATAGTTTTTCTCTGGCAACATATATAAACATTTTATACGAAATTAGGGATACGATATATTAATGTTAATTTTTTTCGCATGAAGTTTAAAATACAATAACTCTTAAACGATATAAAATAAATAATTATTTTAGATATATAATAGTTTGACATCTTTTTATTTGTGTTTTCCGCTTATATTAAGCAATTAAATCTTTAATACTGTGCCAATTTATTAAAAAAAACACAATTTTTTTATAGCTTAATTTTTTTTAATTTAAAATAAACTAGAATCAAGTTCAACCGTGTCCTAATTTCAAGGAAATACATGAACTTGGCGTAAGGAAAAAAAGCTTTAGTGCCATACGAAGTTCAATTTTCCTAAAATTTAGTTCATTTTATACTTGTCTCTTGGTTCACTTTTTTTTGAGTGCACTCAGAAAAATATGGTATACATTTTTGAGTACAATCCATACTTAAATGTAGTTTATAGTTTTTATTGTCACGTAGTTCAATTATACTTGAATGTTGGAAAATTTACTCAGTATAAGAAAATTTTCCTTATTTTGAGGACAAAGTAAAAATTCATGTACTTGAAATTTAGAAGCAATTTTCCTAAAAGTCATTTCCATTGCTAGAGTAAATATTTACTATAACTGCATAAGTTCTTTCGTTCAATAAGTAAAACTGACATAAATTTTAGGAAAAAAATACTGAAAAAATTTTACATATAAAATAAAAACAATTTAAGAAATATTTACTAAAAAATATGAAATAATCCTAACATGTCGTTCAAATCTCTTCTTGACAGTACTACAAATTTACTTATTTTGAAATAATAGTTTTATTTATACTAAACAATATACTTCGTTAGGTGTGGGAAACTTCGCTGTAATTATTAAAAAAGAAAAATTTTAATTTATAGTCATAGATCCCATTGCAATAAGTACTTACCACCACAAAGCAAACTAGAAATGTAAACAAACAGATGTTTTTTTTCCTCATTTTTCTGACATTTGCTTTGAACCAGCAATGGAAATTTTTTCATTTTACTGCTTTTTTTAACTACTATTGGAGTACAACACTGGGCTCTCTCTCATTTTTACTGTGGTTTCAAACAAACTACAGCAAAAAGAGGATAATGCCTGCGTTTTGTTTTGTATGGAAATTTAAGTGTGTTTCGCGGAATTCATCGAAAGAGACTGAAACGCCGGTTTCAGCTGAAACGCAGTAAATGTGAAATGGCTATAAAGTGCAAATTTAGTGTATGTATACATATGTGAAAAGTGATTGTGTGTGTATGTTGTTTGTACATTAGAGTGGATCGGTTTTTTTTTTTGATTTATTAACCAGATTTTTTTTGTTGTTTTCAAGAATTTTCGTTGTAGCAACCACTTAAGTCAAAAATCATTTTTGAATTTACGAGTAATTCCCTCGTTCATAAAAGGGTTCAAAAATGATTTTAGATAGATTAAGATTCTTCAGCGACAGTTTTTAGAAATATATGTACATACGAAAATCTTAATGGTCAAACGGTGACACCTTTTCCATGTTGTCTAAAAAAGTCGATCTACTCTAATTAATTTGCAAACAAATAAGGATGTCCTGAAAATTGTGCAGATTTCTGAAATATCAAACGCATGTTATCTTGCTTGCATTTGATGTTTCGAATTCTTAACTGTTTTGAATATCAGCATTTTCAGTACAACCTAATAAAATACAAAATACAATCAAAATACACGTAAAATAAGATTATTCACCTCTTGAATGTAGCCCGGGCTTTACTCTGGTCGGTACTTATCCACTAACTTAGGTCCAGCTTCCTGTTAAATCGCTATTAGGTCATCACATCCGCATTCCTTAGTTATATGTCCGTATGTCATAGTTTCCCAGGCGTTACTAAGGTTGCTTTGGTTGCTGATGTTCCGAGATTACAGCAAGTCTCTGTTGACTAAAGTAAAGGATAACCACTAGAAAAGCAGGGATACATTCACAATTTCGCTCTGATCATATTATTTATTTACATGTGCAAACTCCAAGTGCTATAATTGGAAATATTGTTCCATGCAATAGTATTTAATCTTTTTTCAACACTTGGAGTTCTCATTATGGTAATGTTGTAATAATCAGGGCGATTAGATGATACAGTTTTTAACAATGATATTATTCCAACTTTGTATTTAAAATATTGATTGACGTTGTTCTTCGTCTATACATATCTATTTTTGCATAATCAATATTGGATCTCTAGGATTTTAAAAAATATTTCGTTCCTTTGCTTATTTTACCTATTTTCATATGCAAACTCCTGGTGCTATAATTGGAAATATAATTCCATTGAATTCTACCCAATATTCATGGGATTTCGATGTAATTGTATTTCATCTTTTTTCAACACTGATGTTCCGAGATTACAGCAAGTCTCTGTTGACTAAAGTAAAGGATAACCACTAGAAAGGCAGGGTGACATTCAAAATTTCACTCTGATTATTTTATTTATTTTCATGTGCAATCTCCAGATGCTATAATTGAAAATACTGTTCCATTGAATCATTCCAAAACTTAATTGGACTTCGATGCAGTAGTATTTCATCTTTTTTCAACATTTTGAGTTCTCATTGTGAAAATGTCGTAAGATAATCAAGGCGATAAGACTTAGCACTTTTCCACTATTGCATTAAAAATTTTAACTGTATACCTTATTTAGTCCACAGTTTAACACGTATTCTATTCTACGGTATCATTTTGTTAGGTATTCATATTTTACACTTTTCGCCCATACTGGTCCGCAGGATTTATTTTACCCAGTTTCATGGTCAAACTCCAAGTGCTATAATTGGAAATATCGTTCCATTGAATTTTACCAATTATTCATTGGACTTCGATGCTATAGTATTTCATCTTTTTTCAACACTTGGAGTTCACATTATGCAATAGTGTTTTATTATCTAGCTGATAAGAATAAATTTCCATAATAAATGCGAGTATCACTACCGCAGGATTCTGAAAAATTGTTAATCTTCTAGATTATTTTACCCAGTTTCATGGTCAAACTCCAAGTGCCATAATTGGAAATATTGTTCCATTGAATTTTACCAATTATTCATTGGATTTCGATGCAATAGTATTTCATCTTTTTTCAACACCTAGAGTTCACATTATGTAATAGTGTTTGATTATCTGGTTGATAAGAATAATGTTTTTCAGCGTTAATAACGATTGCACACTTTGAATTAAATTAGTATTCTTTAATATCCAGTCCTCACGATAATTTATTTGTTCAACAACACAACATAATTTGCATATTTTTATAAATTCCACCAATGGATATGTAAGTTTGTCATCTAAACATGTCCGTCTGTTGCATGAACTTTAAAAATGTGTCTAAATTTAAAACCCTTATCTATGGGCTCCCCTTCTTACCCTTTCGGTCCTTTTCAACAATAGACATATGGTTCCCAAAAAAACATTGACATTTTCTTTACGAACTGAATAGAACAATGGTTCATTGGGCCCCAAAAATTAAGTTCTGTCAAATTGCTTCTTTTAAATGCTTCGGCCTAGCCGAATTTAACGTTTTTTTTGTTTTCTATTGAAGAAGTTTAAGTAAGAACCTTAAATGGGAAAAATGTTCTAAACATTTATAAAAATAGTTCGAGGCTCAACCAAAAGTATCGAAGGATTCTTTCGGGATGTGTTACGGAATACCTTCTCGAAACATCAATTACGCCTTCTCCTAAACATTTTGAAATAATAGCAGAAAGTATTTCAAGTTTTTTTTCCAACAGAAAGTAAAGTAAGTATTATATATAAAAATGTTCTGTAGTGGGCATTTCTTAAAATATTATTATTTATAATTAGGAAATATATTACATTCACAAGAAAGGAAGAAACCCTGTTGGTTGCCTTTACAGCAAATTAATGTATGTGTAGAAGGAGGTATGTATTGTTTTGTTGTATGCGTTCTTTTTGACGGCATTTAACAAAAAAATATATAAAAAATATATATAAAAATATAAAATATATATATATATATATATATATATATATATACACGTATGGCTGTTACCAATAAAGAAAAGAAGATAAAAGACTTATTTAATTTGACAAAGCTGAAATTTCAAAAGTGGGTTGGTTGCACTTGGAATTTACTTTATTTATTATTAATGGCACTTAATATACTACAGACAATTTTGATGATTTGAACTATACCTTCAGTTGCAAAGTAAGGATACTTTTCTAAATTTTTAAAATTTCTTAGGTGAAACCAATGTTGCGTGGTTGAAATTTAATGTTGAGCCGTACGAGCAATCATTCGCTTTATGAAGTATTGCAAGAGTGGCCGTCGTTGAAGCAATCATTTGGACATCAACTTGTAAACATACGATTTTGCAATACAGAACAATATTTCTTATTATGGGTATTTTAGGTTACATCGGATTTATCAAAATTTTTCCCTGGAAAAGAAGGCTGTCTTTTTTCAAATTGGGATAACTTCTCCATGTCATTGATTAAGTTGAGCAAGGAACAAAGCAAAAAACCCGATATCTTGCATCTTATTGAAAAGTATGAAGAAACCAAAGATAATTCAGGTAATTAAATACTCGTATGTAAAACTATAGTTTCGGACTTCTTGTAGTAAGTACTAGTGTTGTGAGATTGTTGCATGTTTGTTGATGAAAGTCGCTCACCATTGTCCAAAAAAAAAAAAAAAAAAAATATATATATATATATATATATATATATATATATATATATATATATATATATATATATATATATATATATATATATATATATATATATATATATATATATATATATATATATTTGATTTATAACTACTTAACATTCGTAAGGAACACTTTGATTATGGTGAAATTGAAAATGGCAACAAATCTCTCTCAATTAAGCTACAACACCTTTACACATTTTTTCCGCTTCTCGTTGGTGATTTGGTCGATCCAAAAAGTAATGTTTGGAAGTTTGTCATAAACCTGATCGAATTGCTGGATATAGTACTTATTGCAAACTATTCAAATTTAGATATGATAAATCTTAAAACTCATATAGATTATCATAATCAGGAGTATTGCAATCTTTTTGCCGATACGCTGAAACCTAAACATCATTTCCTTAGACATTATTGTAGAATAATACAATATTTCGGTCCTCTGAAGTTCTTGTGAACTTTCAGCTTTGAATCGAAGCATAGAGAACTAAAATCGTATACAAAAAATGTAATGTCAAGAAAAAATATCGCACTGTCGCTAGCAATAAAATTATGTATATCATTTGCGGATTTTATATTAAATTTTCAAAATAATACTTATGAGTTAAGTACTACAAAATATTAAGCGTCCAATTCGCAACTCTATAAAGAATTACAAAAACATTTAACTAATGATGAATTAAGTTCAACATGTTGTGTTGTTTTAAAAGTTTTACTCGATGTGGAACTGCATATAAAAAAGGTTTTGTAATTTATTTTTATTCCCCTGATTTTATCGCTTTTACTATTTGTGAAATATACAATGTAAACGATAAAATATTTCTGCTTTGCCAAAAAATTAAATTTTTGGCTTATGAAACTCATTACTAATCATATTTAGTCGATCCTGAATTTACTGAATACGTTATTTTCGATGCAGATTCAATTGTTTCTCCTTCGATTCACATAACAAATTTAAATGGTAGATGTTTTTTTGAAACCAAAACCAGTATTTTACTAATAATATCTAAAACTAATTTATACTATACACATAAGGTCAACTTGTTGGATAAAAAAAGCCACAAAGCGTACCCCCTAACGCGATTTCAGGAACATTTCTAAGCATATTTTCCCAAGAAACCATTTGTCTAAAATCATTTCCGAGCTTCCCAATTTTGCGAACAAAGTCCGTCCCGCCTATATAAGAGAATAAATTTTAAATTTTTTTTTGCTTAGAAATGTTCCTGAATATGCGTGAAGTACCTATTAATATTGTTATCTACTTATGTTGTCTGCGAATATGTAGTGGATTTATTGTCCTTTTGTTTTAGTGATTTCATAAAGACTTTTAACTTGTCACCTGCGCTCCATTATTCTTATTCACTTAAACCCACTCACTAAACAAGAGCCTTATTTTTATATTGAATAAAAATTTTTAAAATCAAAAAATTGTATATTTTGATTAGAATCCTCAAGCAATGTATATTACTCAAATTTAACGGCAGCAGTTTTTGATATTTAGTCAAATATGAAACATCAGAAAGTCACTTCGAGTCACGTTCTCTTTAAAAACTTGTTACAATAAAAGTATAAATATATACCTTACTCAGGTATGGTTTTTTAATATTCCGTCGTTCCGTTCTCCATTGCCTGAAGCGTACCGATTTTAATAGAATATCGTGCGTTGAGATGGTACTTCTTCGCAATTTCAACGATTTTCCTGCAGTAGCAGTTTTATGGGTTATAATGTGCACTGAAACGCCCCTTCTCGTACCTTCCACACAAATGGCACTGTATCAGTGCAAATTAATACCCACATAACTTGTCAACCAGTGCGTAAAATTCGACTAAATTGAGAGCTTAATTCAATTGTATAACGTATTTATACACGTGTACGAACAGAGTGGATGACACACCCCATTCTGGTATCTCCAGTGCAACTGCATCATTCCCACTTTTCGGTGAGAGTATATGTAAGTCGGATCAACAGACTGTAACTTTTTTACTTGTTTAATTAAGCTGTTGTCAACCTTGTCGGTGGCTTAGAAATATGTGTACATATATAGGCTTTAATTCCTAAATGGCTTTTCTTACTAACACATTTTTTTTATTCTTTTTAGTAAGAGGTGGTGTAAGTACTTCGGATGTCAAGAGAGTATGGCCAACTTTATTTAAAATGTGTGATTTATTCGGATATTGCACAATTTTTGCATTATCATTCTTTTCGATTACAGTTTAGATAATGTTAATAATAGTTTTTCTCTGGCAACATATATAAACATTTTATACGAAATTAGGGATACGATATATTAATGTTAATTTTTTTCGCATGAAGTTTAAAATACAATAACTCTTAAACGATATAAAATAAATAATTATTTTAGATATATAATAGTTTGACATCTTTTTATTTGTGTTTTCCGCTTATCTTAAGCAATTAAATCTTAAATACTGTGCCAATTTATTAAAAAAACACAATTTTTTTATAGCTTAATTTTTTCCCTTCTTGCACTCGATAGTTGTAGAGGCGAAATACTGCATGCGTTAAAATCGACACTAACATTCTTTAAATAAACTCAACAGCCTAATTTATGTACATTTTATTATTATTTATATTAAGTAAACCAATTAATAAACCGTTTTTGTGTATTTAGTTTACTTATATAATTAATATTTAAAGAAATATTAACCTATTTACTTTTAAAAATTAATACACCTCACATAGTCTGAACAAATAAATTTCATGATAATTTTATAACTATGTATTTAATAAACAAATAATATGGTTCAATACAAAATTTTGCATGGATACCAATAACATTTCTATAATAAACTGAGTAAATGCTCATAAAGTTAAACTTTAAATTTGGTAGCAAATAGTGGATTCAAAATTATTGTTATGCAAATAAATTTATTTCGTTTTTGGACTTGTAAGAATGCAAACCATAATAATTTTTAATGTTAATGTTTAAGATTTCTATTTAAGATTATTATTACTTCAGTGGAAATGGAAAAAAATATATTCATTAAAAACATACTAAAATTTTTGTTTTTTCTCTCTGTTTAGAATTTTTAATATCTCGGTACAGCAAAAAAGTACAGGACCACTGGACGATGTCAATTTACACTTTTAGCCTATTAGTATTTTTTAAATCTTCAAGGTACATACTTATATGTAATTTTTCTGTGTAGAATACGAGTAGTGCATATTTTTATTTGTTAATGAAGGAATTCATAGTAAAAATAATAATTTTATAAATAGTTTCTACTTTTTCTCACTGACTGATGTATTACTCTGGCTTTGGAATGGATATTGCGGATATTTCAAACAAAAACCGACAAAAAATAATGGTGCGTATTGAGTTTTATATGAAATAAATATGAAATTGTAACTAACTAAAATTTCTTTTTTCCAAGATCGTCCACAAATGCGAATGGGAATACTCAGAATGATTTATTTATTACATTATCTTATTTTATGTATACTAATGATTTATTTATTCTTTTTATTAGCTTATTATGTCTTATTGTATTTGACTTAAACATTTTTACTTTAATTTTTATTATTCTAGAACATTTCAAACTTTATTTTAATAAAAAAAAACTTACAACTGCTGATGCGGGTATACTTAAAAAAATGCTAATTTTTCTTATATTGAGTAATTTTTTTAATAAATGAACTTGGAACAAGTTTTTGTCGAACTTCACTGTAGTAAATTTTTTCTTGTTGTTACGACCAGATTTTGTTACACCGAGGATTTTACATACTAGAATGAAGTAAATTTTTCATTAATCTTATGACACCATGAACTAACTAATACGAAAAACATTCTTCCAAGAATGACTACTTGTACTGCAGAACAGCACAACATTACTAACATCTAGGAAAAACTAAACCATGTATACTGAAAATTTTTCTGCTTTATTTTTTATGTTGAACTAACATCAATAACCATGTCCTAATTTCAAAGAAAAATGTACATGGTTCAAAGAAAAAAAATTTTAAATTTCCTCGGTCTTAGTTCAACTGCACTAGCTTGTAGTACATTTTTTCCTTACATTATGTAAAAACGTTATTGATTTGAGGACAAAAATAATTTACTATGAGGAAAAAAATTGTTATATGAAGTAAAAATAAACTAGAATCAAGTTCAACCGTGTCCTAATTTCAAGGAAATACATGAACTTGGCGTAAGGAAAAAAAGCTTTAGTGCCATACGAAGTTCAATTTTCCTAAAATTTAGTTCATTTTTTACTTGTCTCTTGGTTCACTTTTTTTTGAGTGCACTCAGAAAAATATGGTATACATTTTTGAGTACAATCCATACTTAAATGTAGTTTATAGTTTTTATTGTCACGTAGTTCAATTATACTTGAATGTTGGAAAATTTACTCAGTATAAGAAAATTTTCCTTATTTTGAGGACAAAGTAAAAATTCATGTACTTGAAATTTAGAAGCAATTTTCCTAAAAGTCATTTCCATTGCTAGAGTAAATATTTACTATAACTGCATAAGTTCTTTCGTTCAATAAGTAAAACTGACATAAATTTTAGGAAAAAAATACTGAAAAAATTTTACATATAAAATAAAAACAATTTAAGAAATATTTACTAAAATATATGAAATAATCCTAACATGTCGTTCAAATCGCTTCTTGACAGTACTACAAATTTACTTATTTTGAAATAATAGTTTTATTTATACTAAACAATATACTTCGTTAGGTGTGGGAAACTTTTTTTTTAAGCTAATAAAAAAATCATAAAAAATTGTAAATATTTACTTTCTGTGCAAAAAATTGTAGTAGATCAGAGGAGAAAAATACTGAAAGGATGTTTCGAATTAACTCAACCGTTTTCCATATATATACTTAAAGCAAAAAAAAAAGAACACACTACAGTTAAGTTCAAATATATAAGAATGAAAGAAATTTTCTTTTAATGTAGAGAAAAATCCATAATAAAGTTTAGTTCAATATATTTTTTCAAATATTAAAAATTTCCTTAAACGAAAAGAAATGAACCAACAACGAATACAACTTCATTATTTCAAATTCAATACTTCGTACATACAAACATACATTTCCATGAATCTAGGAAAACATGAACTAAAATATTCTCAACGAGAAAATTGACGTACGAAATTCAAAAGCAGGTAGTAGGCGTTGTGTTTTTATTTCGCTTTGTTTGGTTTGTGATACATACAAAAACAAACAATATATTATTTGTCAAACGAATTTGGTGTAACAACAACGGGTAAGTAAAAAATGATAGAATTTGTTTATAAAAGAGATTAAACTTTCAATTTTTGCAGATTTTTGTCGCAGAGGAGCGTGGCCTGGACTCAATAGGAGTTTCGGGAGTATCCAGGAAGAAATCTAAGGTAAGTGTAGTGAATTTTTAGTTAATCAAAGTGACCTAATAACCTTTTCACATTTACTGCGTTTCAGCTGAAACGCCGGCGTTTCGCTCTCTTGAAATCATTTTGAAACCATGGTGTTCACATTATGCTTTTTTAAACTACTGTGGTTTCATGTGACATTTCTCATTTCTCTTTTGTGTTTTCTGTACTGAGTGTAAAAAAAACAAACAAACAAAGATAAAATAATATCAAAAAATGAATTTAATTTGTACAATATTAGAGTTTATATCATTGTATGATAAAGCAGCGAATGCATTTAAAGAAATAAAATGCTGGTTTTTTCGGTTTCCGCGGAGATGCAGAATCTTGTCTTCCCACATTTCCAGCAGCATTTCCTCAGTCGTGTCCGTCCATGGGGTTCTTTTCTTGTACTTCTGTTTTGGATTCCTTGAATTACAAATCACAATAATAATGAGAACTCAATATACAATTAATAATACTCACATTATATTCGGCGTTGACTCCATTTTCCTGCGCTGTAATTATTAAAAAAGAAAAATTTTAATTTATAGTCATAGATCCCATTGCAATAAGTACTTACCACCACAAAGCAAACTAGAAATGTAAACAAACAGATGTTTTTTTCCCTCATTTTTCTGACATTTGCTTTGAACCAGCAATGGAAATTTTTTCATTTTACTGCTTTTTTTAACTACTATTGGAGTACAAAACTGGTCTCTCTCTCATTTTTACTGTGGTTTCAAACAAACTACAGCAAAAAGAGCATAATGCCTGCGTTTTGTTTTGTATGGAAATTTAAGTGTGTTTCGCGGAATTCATCGAAAGAGACTGAAACGCCGGTTTCAGCTGAAACGCAGTAAATGTGAAAAGGCTATAAAGTGCAAATTTAGTGTATGTATACATATGTGAAAAGTGATTGTGTGTGTATGTTGTTTGTACATTAGAGTGGATCGGTTTTTTTTTGATTTATTAACCAGATTTTTTTTGTTGTTTTCAAGAATTTTCGTTGTAGCAACCACTTAAGTCAAAAATCATTTTTGAATTTACGAGTAATTCCCTCGTTCATAAAAGGGTTCAAAAATGATTTTAGATAGATTAAGATTCTTCAGCGACAGTTTTTAGAAATATATGTACATACGAAAAACTTAATGGTCAAACGGTGACACCTTTTCCATGTTGTCTAAAAAAGTCGATCTACTCTAATTAATTTGCAAACAAATAAGGATGTCCTGAAAATTGAGCAGATTTCTGAAATATCAAAAGCATGTTATCTTGTTTGCATTTGATGTTTCGAATTCTTAACTGTTTTGAATATCAGCATTTTCAGTACAACCTAATAAAATACAAAATACAATCAAAATACACGTAAAATAAGATTATTCACCTCTTGAATGTAGCCCGGGCTTTACTCTGGTCGGTACTTATCCACTAACTTAGGTCCAGCTTCCTGTTAAATCGCTATTAGGTCATCACATCCGCATTCCTTAGTTATATGTCCGTATGTCATAGTTTCCCAGGCGTTACTAAGGTTGCTTTGGTTGCTGATGTTCCGAGATTACAGCAAGTCTCTGTTGACTAAAGTAAAGGATAACCACTAGAAAAGCAGGGATACATTCACAATTTCGCTCTGATCATATTATTTATTTACATGTGCAAACTCCAAGTGCTATAATTGGAAATATCGTTCCATTGAATTTTACCAATTATTCATTGGACTTCGATGCTATAGTATTTCATCTTTTTTCAACACTTGGAGTTCACATTATGCAATAGTGTTTTATTATCTAGCTGATAAGAATAAATTTCCATAATAAATGCGAGTATCACTACCGCAGGATTCTGAAAAATTGTTAATCTTCTAGATTATTTTACCCAGTTTCATGGTCAAACTCCAAGTGCCATAATTGGAAATATTGTTCCATTGAATTTTACCAATTATTCATTGGATTTCGATGCAATAGTATTTCATCTTTTTTCAACACCTAGAGTTCACATTATGTAATAGTGTTTGATTATCTGGTTGATAAGAATAATGTTTTTCAGCGTTAATAACGATTGCACACTTTGAATTAAATTAGTATTCTTTAATATCCAGTCCTCACGATAATTTATTTGTTCAACAACACAACATAATTTGCATATTTTTATAAATTCCACCATTGGATATGTAAGTTTGTCATCTAAACATGTCCGTCTGTTGCATGAACTTTAAAAATGTGTCTAAATTTAAAACCCTTATCTATGGGCTCCCCTTCTTACCCTTTCGGTCCTTTTCAACAATAGACATATGGTTCCCAAAAAAACATTGACATTTTCTTTACGAACTGAATAGAACAATGGTTCATTGGGCCCCAAAAATTAAGTTCTGTCAAATTGCTTCTTTTAAATGCTTCGGCCTAGCCGAATTTAACGTTTTTTTTTGTTTTCTATTGAAGAAGTTTAAGTAAGAACCTTAAATGGGAAAAATGTTCTAAACATTTATAAAAATAGTTCGAGGCTCAACCAAAAGTATCGAAGGATTCTTTCGGGATGTGTTACGGAATACCTTCTCGAAACATCAATTACGCCTTCTCCTAAACATTTTGAAATAATAGCAGAAAGTATTTCAAGTTTTTTTTCCAACAGAAAGTAAAGTAAGTATTATATATAAAAATGTTCTGTAGTGGGCATTTCTTAAAATATTATTATTTATAATTAGGAAATATATTACATTCACAAGAAAGGAAGAAACCCTGTTGGTTGCCTTTACAGCAAATTAATGTATGTGTAGAAGGAGGTATGTATTGTTTTGTTGTATGCGTTCTTTTTGACGGCATTTAACAAAAAAAAAAAAAAAAATATATATATATATATATATATATATATATATATATATATATATATATATATATATATATATATATATATATATATATATATATATATATATATATATATATATATATATATATATATATATATATATATATATATATATATATATATATATATATATATATATATATATATATACACGTATGGCTGTTACCAATAAAGAAAAGAAGATAAAAGACTTATTTAATTTGACAAAGCTGAAATTTCAAAAGTGGGTTGGTTGCACTTTGAATTTACTTTATTTATTATTAATGGCACTTAATATACTACAGACAATTTTGATGATTTGAACTATACCTTCAGTTGCAAAGTAAGGATACTTTTCTAAATTTTTAAAATTTCTTAGGTGAAACCAATGTTGCGTGGTTGAAATTTAATGTTGAGCCGTACGAGCAATCATTCGCTTTATGAAGTATTGCAAGAGTGGCCGTCGTTGAAGCAATCATTTGGACATCAACTTGTAAACATACGATTTTGCAATACAGAACAATATTTCTTATTATGGGTATTTTAGGTTACATCGGATTTATCAAAATTTTTCCCTGGAAAAGAAGGCTGTCTTTTTTCAAATTGGGATAACTTCTCCATGTCATTGATTAAGTTGAGCAAGGAACAAAGCAAAAAACCCGATATCTTGCATCTTATTGAAAAGTATGAAGAAACCAAAGATAATTCAGGTAATTAAATACTCGTATGTAAAACTATAGTTTCGGACTTCTTGTAGTAAGTACTAGTGTTGTGAGATTGTTGCATGTTTGTTGATGAAAGTCGCTCACCATTGTCCAAAAAAAAAAAAAAAAATATATATATATATATATATATATATATATATATATATATATATATATATATATATATATATATATATATATATATATATATATATATATATATATATATATATATATATATATATATATATATATATATATATATATATATATATATATATATATATATTTGATTTATAACTACTTAACATTCGTAAGGAACACTTTGATTATGGTGAAATTGAAAATGGCAACAAATCTCTCTCAATTAAGCTACAACACCTTTACACATTTTTTCCGCTTCTCGTTGGTGATTTGGTCGATCCAAAAAGTAATGTTTGGAAGTTTGTCATAAACCTGATCGAATTGCTGGATATAGTACTTATTGCAAACTATTCAAATTTAGATATGATAAATCTTAAAACTCATATAGATTATCATAATCAGGAGTATTGCAATCTTTTTGCCGATACGCTGAAACCTAAACATCATTTCCTTAGACATTATTGTAGAATAATACAATATTTCGGTCCTCTGAAGTTCTTGTGAACTTTCAGCTTTGAATCGAAGCATAGAGAACTAAAATCGTATACAAAAAATGTAATGTCAAGAAAAAATATCGCACTGTCGCTAGCAATAAAATTATGTATATCATTTGCGGATTTTATATTAAATTTTCAAAATAATACTTATGAGTTAAGTACTACAAAATATTAAGCGTCCAATTCGCAACTCTATAAAGAATTACAAAAACATTTAACTAATGATGAATTAAGTTCAACATGTTGTGTTGTTTTAAAAGTTTTACTCGATGTGGAACTGCATATAAAAAAGGTTTTGTAATTTATTTTTATTCCCCTGATTTTATCGCTTTTACTATTTGTGAAATATACAATGTAAACGATAAAATATTTCTGCTTTGCCAAAAAATTAAATTTTTGGCTTATGAAACTCATTACTAATCATATTTAGTCGATCCTGAATTTACTGAATACGTTATTTTCGATGCAGATTCAATTGTTTCTCCTTCGATTCACATAACAAATTTAAATGGTAGATGTTTTTTTGAAACCAAAACCAGTATTTTACTAATAATATCTAAAACTAATTTATACTATACACATAAGGTCAACTTGTTGGATAAAAAAAGCCACAAAGCGTACCCCCTAACGCGATTTCAGGAACATTTCTAAGCATATTTTCCCAAGAAACCATTTGTCTAAAATCATTTCCGAGCTTCCCAATTTTGCGAACAAAGTCCGTCCTGAATATGCGTGAAGTACCTATTAATATTGTTATCTACTTATGTTGTCTGCGAATATGTAGTGGATTTATTGTCCTTTTGTTTTAGTGATTTCATAAAGACTTTTAACTTGTCACCTGCGCTCCATTATTCTTATTCACTTAAACCCACTCACTAAACAAGAGCCTTATTTTTATATTGAATAAAAACTTTTAAAATCAAAAAATTGTATATTTTGATTAGAATCCTCAAGCAATGTATATTACTCAAATTTAACGGCAGCAGTTTTTGATATTTAGTCAAATATGAAACATCAGAAAGTCACTTCGAGTCACGTTCTCTTTAAAAACTTGTTACAATAAAAGTATAAATATATACCTTACTCAGGTATGGTTTTTTAATATTCCGTCGTTCCGTTCTCCATTGCCTGAAGCGTACCGATTTTAATAGAATATCGTGCGTTGAGATGGTACTTCTTCGCAATTTCAACGAATTTCCTGCAGTAGCAGTTTTATGGGTTATAATGTGCACTGAAACGCCCCTTCTCGTACCTTCCACACAAATGGCACTGTATCAGTGCAAATTAATACCCACATAACTTGTCAACCAGTGCGTAAAATTCGACTAAATTGAGAGCTTAATTCAATTGTATAACGTATTTATACACGTGTACGAACAGAGTGGATGACACACCCCATTCTGGTATCTCCAGTGCAACTGCATCATTCCCACTTTTCGGTGAGAGTATATGTAAGTCGGATCAACAGACTGTAACTTTTTTACTTGTTTAATTAAGCTGTTGTCAACATTGTCGGTGGCTTAGAAATATGTGTACATATATAGGCTTTAATTCCTAAATGGCTTTTCTTACTAACACATTTTTTTTATTCTTTTTAGTAAGAGGTGGTGTAAGTACTTCGGATGTCAAGAGAGTATGGCCAACTTTATTTAAAATGTGTGATTTATTCGGATATTGCACAATTTTTGCATTATCATTCTTTTCGATTACAGTTTAGATAATGTTAATAATAGTTTTTCTCTGGCAACATATATAAACATTTTATACGAAATTAGGGATACGATATATTAATGTTAATTTTTTTCGCATGAAGTTTAAAATACAATAACTCTTAAACGATATAAAATAAATAATTATTTTAGATATATAATAGTTTGACATCTTTTTATTTGTGTTTTCCGCTTATCTTAAGCAATTAAATCTTAAATACTGTGCCAATTTATTAAAAAAACACAATTTTTTTATAGCTTAATTTTTTCCCTTCTTGCACTCGATAGTTGTAGAGGCGAAATACTGCATGCGTTAAAATCGACACTAACATTCTTTAAATAAACTCAACAGCCTAATTTATGTACATTTTATTATTATTTATATTAAGTAAACCAATTAATAAACCGTTTTTGTGTATTTAGTTTACTTATATAATTAATATTTAAAGAAATATTAACCTATTTACTTTTAAAAATTAATACACCTCACATAGTCTGAACAAATAAATTTCATGATAATTTTATAACTATGTATTTAATAAACAAATAATATGGTTCAATACAAAATTTTGCATGGATACCAATAACATTTCTATAATAAACTGAGTAACTGCTCATAAAGTTAAACTTTAAATTTGGTAGCAAATAGTGGATTCAAAATTATTGTTATGCAAATAAATTTATTTCGTTTTTGGACTTGTAAGAATGCAAACCATAATAATTTTTAATGTTAATGTTTAAGATTTCTATTTAAGATTATTATTACTTCAGTGGAAATGGAAAAAAATATATTCATTAAAAACATACTAAAATTTTTGTTTTTTCTCTCTGTTTAGAATTTTTAATATCTCGGTACAGCAAAAAAGTACAGGACCACTGGACGATGTCAATTTACACTTTTAGCCTATTAGTATTTTTTAAATCTTCAAGGTACATACTTATATGTAATTTTTCTGTGTAGAATACGAGTAGTGCATATTTTTATTTGTTAATGAAGGAATTCATAGTAAAAATAATAATTTTATAAATAGTTTCTACTTTTTCTCACTGACTGATGTATTACTCTGGCTTTGGAATGGATATTGCGGATATTTCAAACAAAAACCGACAAAAAATAATGGTGCGTATTGAGTTTTATATGAAATAAATATGAAATTGTAACTAACTAAAATTTCTTTTTTCCAAGATCGTCCACAAATGCGAATGGGAATACTCAGAATGATTTATTTATTACATTATCTTATTTTATGTATACTAATGATTTATTTATTCTTTTTATTAGCTTATTATGTCTTATTGTATTTGACTTAAACATTTTTACTTTAATTTTTATTATTCTAGAACATTTCAAACTTTATTTTAATAAAAAAAACTTACAACTGCTGATGCGGGTATACTTAAAAAAATGCTAATTTTTCTTATATTGAGTAATTTTTTTAATAAATGAACTTGGAACAAGTTTTTGTCGAACTTCACTGTAGTAAATTTTTTCTTGTTGTTACGACCAGATTTTGTTACACCGAGGATTTTACATACTAGAATGAAGTAAATTTTTCATTAATCTTATGACACCATGAACTAACTAATACGAAAAACATTCTTCCAAGAATGACTACTTGTACTGCAGAACAGCACAACATTACTAACATCTAGGAAAAACTAAACCATGTATACTGAAAATTTTTCTGCTTTATTTTTTATGTTGAACTAACATCAATAACCATGTCCTAATTTCAAAGAAAAATGTACATGGTTCAAAGAAAAAAAATTTTAAATTTCCTCGGTCTTAGTTCAACTGCACTAGCTTGTAGTACATTTTTTCCTTACATTATGTAAAAACGTTATTGATTTGAGGACAAAAATAATTTACTATGAGGAAAAAAATTGTTATATGAAGTAAAAATAAACTAGAATCAAGTTCAACCGTGTCCTAATTTCAAGGAAATACATGAACTTGGCGTAAGGAAAAAAAGCTTTAGTGCCATACGAAGTTCAATTTTCCTAAAATTTAGTTCATTTTTTACTTGTCTCTTGGTTCACTTTTTTTTGAGTGCACTCAGAAAAATATGGTATACATTTTTGAGTACAATCCATACTTAAATGTAGTTTATAGTTTTTATTGTCACGTAGTTCAATTATACTTGAATGTTGGAAAATTTACTCAGTATAAGAAAATTTTCCTTATTTTGAGGACAAAGTAAAAATTCATGTACTTGAAATTTAGAAGCAATTTTCCTAAAAGTCATTTCCATTGCTAGAGTAAATATTTACTATAACTGCATAAGTTCTTTCGTTCAATAAGTAAAACTGACATAAATTTTAGGAAAAAAATACTGAAAAAATTTTACATATAAAATAAAAACAATTTAAGAAATATTTACTAAAAAATATGAAATAATCCTAACATGTCGTTCAAATCGCTTCTTGACAGTACTACAAATTTACTTATTTTGAAATAATAGTTTTATTTATACTAAACAATATACTTCGTTAGGTGTGGGAAACTTTTTTTTAAGCTAATAAAAAAATCATAAAAAATTGTAAATATTTACTTTCTGTGCAAAAAATTGTAGTAGATCAGAGGAGAAAAATACTGAAAGGATGTTTCGAATTAACTCAACCGTTTTCCATATATATACTTAAAGCAAAAAAAAAAGAACACACTACAGTTAAGTTCAAATATATAAGAATGAAAGAAATTTTCTTTTAATGTAGAGAAAAATCCATAATAAAGTTTAGTTCAATATATTTTTTCAAATATTAAAAATTTCCTTAAACGAAAAGAAATGAACCAACAACGAATACAACTTCATTATTTCAAATTCAATACTTCGTACATACAAACATACATTTCCATGAATCTAGGAAAACATGAACTAAAATATTCTCAACGAGAAAATTGACGTACGAAATTCAAAAGCAGGTAGTAGGCGTTGTGTTTTTATTTCGCTTTGTTTGGTTTGTGATACATACAAAAACAAACAATATATTATTTGTCAAACGAATTTGGTGTAACAACAACGGGTAAGTAAAAAATGATAGAATTTGTTTATAAAAGAGATTAAACTTTCAATTTTTGCAGATTTTTGTCGCAGAGGAGCGTGGCCTGGACTCAATAGGAGTTTCGGGAGTATCCAGGAAGAAATCTAAGGTAAGTGTAGTGAATTTTTAGTTAATCAAAGTGACCTAATAACCTTTTCACATTTACTGCGTTTCAGCTGAAACGCCGGCGTTTCGCTCTCTTGAAATCATTTTGAAACCATGGTGTTCACATTATGCTTTTTTAAACTACTGTGGTTTCATGTGACATTTCTCATTTCTCTTTTGTGTTTTCTGTACTGAGTGTAAAAAAAACAAACAAACAAAGATAAAATAATATCAAAAAATGAATTTAATTTGTACAATATTAGAGTTTATATCATTGTATGATAAAGCAGCGAATGCATTTAAAGAAATAAAATGCTGGTTTTTTCGGTTTCCGCGGAGCTGCAGAATCTTGTCTTCCCACATTTCCAGCAGCATTTCCTCAGTCGTGTCCGTCCATGGGGTTCTTTTCTTGTACTTCTGTTTTGGATTCCTTGAATTACAAATCACAATAATAATGAGAACTCAATATACAATTAATAATACTCACATTATATTCGGCGTTGACTCCATTTTCCTGCGCTGTAATTATTAAAAAAGAAAAATTTTAATTTATAGTCATAGATCCCATTGCAATAAGTACTTACCACCACAAAGCAAACTAGAAATGTAAACAAACAGATGTTTTTTTCCCTCATTTTTCTGACATTTGCTTTGAACCAGCAATGGAAATTTTTTCATTTTACTGCTTTTTTTAACTACTATTGGAGTACAACATTGGTCTCTCTCTCATTTTTACTGTGGTTTCAAACAAACTACAGCAAAAAGAGCATAATGCCTGCGTTTTGTTTTGTATGGAAATTTAAGTGTGTTTCGCGGAATTCATCGAAAGAGACTGAAACGCCGGTTTCAGCTGAAACGCAGTAAATGTGAAAAGGCTATAAAGTGCAAATTTAGTGTATGTATACATATGTGAAAAGTGATTGTGTGTGTATGTTGTTTGTACATTAGAGTGGATCGGTTTTTTTTTTTGATTTATTAACCAGATTTTTTTTGTTGTTTTCAAGAATTTTCGTTGTAGCAACCACTTAAGTCAAAAATCATTTTTGAATTTACGAGTAATTCCCTCGTTCATAAATGGGTTCAAAAATGATTTTAGATAGATTAAGATTCTTCAGCGACAGTTTTTAGAAATATATGTACATACGAAAAACTTAATGGTCAAACGGTGACACCTTTTCCATGTTGTCTAAAAAAGTCGATCTACTCTAATTAATTTGCAAACAAATAAGGATGTCCTGAAAATTGAGCAGATTTCTGAATTATCAAACGCATGTTATCTTGCTTGCATTTGATGTTTCGAATTCTTAACTGTTTTGAATATCAGCATTTTCAGTACAACCTAATAAAATACAAAATACAATCAAAATACACGTAAAATAAGATTATTCACCTCTTGAATGTAGCCCGGGCTTTACTCTGGTCGGTACTTATCCACTAACTTAGGTCCAGCTTCCTGTTAAATCGCTATTAGGTCATCACATCCGCATTCCTTAGTTATATGTCCGTATGTCATAGTTTCCCAGGCGTTACTAAGGTTGCTTTGGTTGCTGATGTTCCGAGATTACAGCAAGTCTCTGTTGACTAAAGTAAAGGATAACCACTAGAAAAGCAGGGAAACATTCACAATTTCGCTCTGATCATATTATTTATTTACATGTGCAAACTCCAAGTGCTATAATTGGAAATATTGTTCCATGCAATAGTATTTAATCTTTTTTCAACACTTGGAGTTCTCATTATGGTAATGTTGTAATAATCAGGGCGATTAGATGATACAGTTTTTAACAATGATATTATTCCAACTTTGTATTTAAAATATTGATTGACGTTGTTCTATGTCTATACATATCTATTTTTGCATAATCAATATTGGATCTCTAGGATTTTAAAAAATATTTCGTTCCTTTGCTTATTTTACCTATTTTCATATGCAAACTCCTGGTGCTATAATTGGAAATATAATTCCATTGAATTCTACCCAATATTCATGGGATTTCGATGTAATTGTATTTCATCTTTTTTCAACACTGATGTTCCGAGATTACAGCAAGTCTCTGTTGACTAAAGTAAAGGATAACCACTAGAAAGGCAGGGTGACATTCAAAATTTCACTCTGATTATTTTATTTATTTTCATGTGCAATCTCCAGATGCTATAATTGAAAATACTGTTCCATTGAATCATTCCAAAACTTAATTGGACTTCGATGCAGTAGTATTTCATCTTTTTTCAACATTTTGAGTTCTCATTGTGAAAATGTCGTAAGATAATCAAGGCGATAAGACTTAGCTCTTTTCCACTATTGCATTACAAATTTTAAATGTATACCTTATTTAGTCCACAGTTTAACACGTATTCTATTCTACGGTATCATTTTGTTAGGTATTCATATTTTACACTTTTCGCCCATACTGGTCCGCAGGATTTATTTTACCCAGTTTCATGGTCAAACTCCAAGTGCTATAATTGGAAATATCGTTCCATTGAATTTTACCAATTATTCATTGGACTTCGATGCAATAGTATTTCATCTTTTTTCAACACTTGGAGTTCACATTATGCAATAGTGTTTTATTATCTAGCTGATAAGAATAAATTTCCATAATAAATGCGAGTATCACTACCGCAGGATTCTGAAAAATTGTTAATCTTCTAGATTATTTTACCCAGTTTCATGGTCAAACTCCAAGTGCCATAATTGGAAATATTGTTCCATTGAATTTTACCAATTATTCATTGGATTTCGATGCAATAGTATTTCATCTTTTTTCAACACCTAGAGTTCACATTATGTAATAGTGTTTGATTATCTGGTTGATAAGAATAATGTTTTTCAGCGTTAATAACGATTGCACACTTTGAATTAAATTAGTATTCTTTAATATCCAGTCCTCACGATAATTTATTTGTTCAACAACACAACATAATTTGCATATTTTTATAAATTCCACCATTGGATATGTAAGTTTGTCATCTAAACATGTCCGTCTGTTGCATGAACTTTAAAAATGTGTCTAAATTTAAAACCCTTATCTATGGGCTCCCCTTCTTACCCTTTCGGTCCTTTTCAACAATAGACATATGGTTCCCAAAAAAACATTGACATTTTCTTTACGAACTGAATAGAACAATGGTTCATTGGGCCCCAAAAATTAAGTTCTGTCAAATTGCTTCTTTTAAATGCTTCGGCCTAGCCGAATTTAACGTTTTTTTTGTTTTCTATTGAAGAAGTTTAAGTAAGAACCTTAAATGGGAAAAATGTTCTAAACATTTATAAAAATAGTTCGAGGCTCAACCAAAAGTATCGAAGGATTCTTTCGGGATGTGTTACGGAATACCTTCTCGAAACATCAATTACGCCTTCTCCTAAACATTTTGAAATAATAGCAGAAAGTATTTCAAGTTTTTTTTCCAACAGAAAGTAAAGTAAGTATTATAGTAAAGTAAGTATTATATAAAAATGTTCTGTAGTGGGCATTTCTTAAAATATTATTATTTATAATTAGGAAATATATTACATTCACAAGAAAGGAAGAAACCCTGTTGGTTGCCTTTACAGCAAATTAATGTATGTGTAGAAGGAGGTATGTATTGTTTTGTTGTATGCGTTCTTTTTGACGGCATTTAACAAAAAAATATATAAAAAATATATATAAAAATATATAAAATATATATATATATATATATATATATATATATATATATATATATATATATATATATATATATATATATATATATATATATATATATATATATATATATATATATATATATATATATATATATATATATATATATATATATATATATATATATATATATATATATATATATATATATATATATATATATACACGTATGGCTGTTACCAATAAAGAAAAGAAGATAAAAGACTTATTTAATTTGACAAAGCTGAAATTTCAAAAGTGGGTTGGTTGCACTTGGAATTTACTTTATTTATTATTAATGGCACTTACATAATATACTACAGACAATACTGAAATTTTGATGGTTTGACCTATACCTTCAGTTGCAAAGTAAGGATACTTTTCTAAATTTTTAAAATTTCTTAGGTGAAACCAATGTTGCGTGGTTGAAATTTAATGTTGAGCCGTACGAGCAATCATTCGCTTTATGAAATGTTGCAAGAGTGGCCGTCGTTGAAGCAATCATTTGGACATCAACTTGTAAATATACGATTTTGCAATACAGAACAATATTTCTTATTATGGGTATTTTAGGTTACATCGGATTTATCAAAATTTTTCCCTGGAAAAGAAGGCTGTCTTTTTCAAATTGGCATAACTTCTCCACGTCATTGATTAAGTTGAGCAAGGAACAAAGCAAAAACCCCGATATCTTGCATCTTATTGAAAAGTATGAAGAAACCAAAGATAATTCAGGTAATTAAATACTCGTATGTAAAACTATAGTTTCGGACTTCTTGTAGTAAGTACTAGTGTTGTGAGATTGTTGCATGTTTGTTGATTACCCATACAGTTGTTTAGTCAAAGCTGCTTATAACGATGTTCATCGAACTGGCGGAATTGAGTTTATGTGCTGCGAAACGAATATGACAAATTGTTGATACGGTTTGATGAAAGTCGCGATGGACGATGGTGAGCGACTATATATATATATATATATATATATATATATATATATATATATATATATATATATATATATATATATATATATATATATATATATATATATATATATATATATATATATAT